>PVJI01011717.1:0-54882 GCA_004026765.1 Micronycteris hirsuta
AAAATAAATAAATAAAATCTTTAAAAAAACAAATAAAAATAAATATTTTTTGTTATCTGTGTTAAATCTTTTATTTTAAAATTTTCAAAAATTTGTGCATTCTTGCTGCATCACGTTTTGAAGGCCAGTCCTTGTGAAACCGCTCTCTTTTGAGTAAGACTTCCACCCTGTCCACTTTGTTCCTCCCTTTATTTAATCCTCACTATCTTTCACTGGCTGACAAGCACCCATTGTATTTAATTTTTTATTATAAAGGCATAATATATTCATTTTTGAATATTTAGGAACAAATAAATAAAGAGGGAAGATTACAAGTCACCCATACTTTCACCATCCATTACATCTAGTCTTTTTCCTCTGAATATATGGATATAGATATATAGATATATAGATATATAGATATATATATCCTCTCTTGTGTACAGATATGACAGACTACCAGGGGTGTCCAACCGGTTGGCATCTCTGGGCCACACATTAAATACACTGTGACACAAAATCACAAAAAAAATCTCTTAACGTTTTAAGTAAATTCATGATTTTGTGTTGGGCAGCCTTCATAGCCATCCTGAGCTGCATGCGGCCCGCGGGCTGCAGGTTGGACACCCCTGGATATAACACATCATGTTTTGCAACTGCTCTTTCATGTCATAAAATAGTTACTTTTGTGCAAAAATGCATCGAGTTGATGGGTATCTTCTCACCTCTCACTAAGGAATGTGAATCAGAATTTTATCATGTTAAAGTTAACTTCAGACTTGGGCACATGGTGTGATGTAGTTGTGTTTCTGTTTCCTTGCAGTGTTTTTGGGTGTGACTGATCTTCAAGCAGACCAGGTTCAAATGACCAGCTTGTGTGCTCAGTGGCAGGTGCAGCGTCATGCCACTGCCTACAGAATCGTCATAGAGTCCGTCCAGGGTAAGGGCATGTCCTCATGTCGTTTTTGTCAAGGACTTGAGTACTTAGTTCTGTGCAAGTCACTATGGACAACGTCACATAACACTTGACAAGAGCCCTGCTGTTGAAGAGGAAATAATGTGTTATGGATTGTGCCGGGTGTGGCGTCACGGTGGATGGTTAACAACAGTTGAATCCTCCCAACCTCCACTTTCTCATCTGTAATGGGAGAACCATAGGGCTGCTCTGGTCGCATTCTGTGAGACTAAGCTGAGACAAATCTGTATAAAGAACTTGCAGCAGTGCTCTGCATGTGACGAGCACCTGAGAAATGTGAGCTGCTATTGGCATTGGGAACCCAATAGCCAGGACTCACATACATTATAGTTAGATACTCAGTGGGGATCTAGGCTGGACATGAATCTTTTTCTTAGTGATTTGGTTTACTTTTGGGGGTAAGCGAGGAGCAACAAACTCTCATTCAGGAGATGGTATCTGCGTTGCCCAGGGCAGGGTCTTCAGTGTTGAGGTTCTCAGGTACTCCCACAACTTGGGACTTTGTCTTGAAGTTGAAATACTAAAAAATGTCCGTTTATTTTTATTAAAATGTCAAGAACAACAACAAAAAATTAATTGCCAAAAATTGATTTCTAGGGACTGTAAATTCTCTTCCCCCAGTATCATTGTGGATAAGATTCAGAAGATGAGATCAAATAATGAAAATTACTTTCATCAGATTTGTATTATCAATAGAAAAGATAGGTCTTGTTATGTTGCGGGGACCATAGGAGACACTGGAAAATCCCCAATGCTTGTTTAAAATATTTTAAGCTAATAAAATTGCTTAAATATTTTCTTCCTGGAAAAGTGATTATGGTGTCCCCATTTTAAAAAAGCAGAGGAGCTAATTTTGGTGGGTCTGGATAAGACTGGGTTCAGTAGCTTATATACCCAGCTATAACTACATTCAAAACGCAGATATCCCACCTTTGATTTAATCCTGAAAGTGGAAAACGCAGTTTGTGAGCACAGAGGGCTGAGAGCATTTGGAAATATGCTGAGAATATGGGAGTGGAGTGAGAGGCCCCTGAGAAGTGATTCTGCCCACCCCAGCCACGCCTTGCCTCAACAGACCTGTAATGCACTAATTCCTTGATTCCCTGTGTCTGATTCTACAGGAATCCCTTGAGCCTGACATGGGCTAAAATTAAGGGGGTGGCTTTAATCCAGAATAAACATTGAGAAAGGGAAAGTCAGGACAAGTCACAGGGACTTTGCGGTTATATTTAATATGATTAATGGGATGCTTAAGCAGAAGTAGATGAAATACATGCAACTACTTGAGAACCCACTATAAAATCTTGAGTTATATTTTATGTATCTTTAAATGAAGGATTGACATTTAGTGGGGGTTTTTTAGCTTTAAAAAAATTGTATGAAAATCACACTCCCAAATGACCTCAAGTACTATTATCTTTTTATAATGTTTAAGAAGTTGGCATGAAAGGGCATCATCTTTCATAAAAATTATAATTACGTAGATTGATATAAAATTGTAGAAAAACTGGCTATCAGTGGAATTGGCGAAGTCCTTAGCATTTTAACTAAATGCTTTTAGTTTAGCATATTTGAAAAATAACATTGGGATTCTTATCAGAGGATCTGATTGATGTGTCTGGTAACATTAATCTGATAATCCAAACCTCAATAAGCTCTTTCTGAAGCCAAGATCTTTGCTAACCAAAAAAAATGAGCCATATCTCCTTCTTATGTTCAAGTTAACTAGTCCTCCAGCATAATTTTCAGGCTGCCAGAAACCTCTTTAACAGAGACTCAATGTCTCAGTTAGACAAGAATGAAAAAAGTGTTTGTTTTTCATCAACGTCTCCAGCTGAGAGATTTATGAACCCAGTTAGCCTGCATCTCATTTACCCAGTTGTCTAATTGAATACTATTAACCAACTGGACAGCGACAGACTCTAACCGACAGCCTCAGAAAGGACCGTCAGGGTGGGCGAGAGAATGGGGAGGTAGTGGTGAGGAAGATGTTTAAATATTTTAACTTACACAGTTCAGGTTAAAGAATAGTCTTTCTACTTTGGAGTGGGGGAGATTAGGTTGAGTTTCTTTCTTTTTACCTTTTGACATCCTCACCCATTTCTCCCATGCCCCCTCTGGCAACCACTAATCTCTTCTCTGTCTCTGGGAGCTTGGTTTTGGTTGAGTTTCTTTATCTCACAGAGAAATGTGATCATCCCCCGGACCACTGCCTTTGAAGGACTTGTGGTCAGGTGCCCATTCATCCACGGGCTGAGGAGTCCCAGGGCCCCCGCTCTTTAACTCTGTGATAGGTCCCACTGGCTAAATAAATGGCCTCTGCAGAAACTTTGGTATTTGTACACCAGAGGAAATCCTGGAGAGAAATGAGATCTAGTTCCTCCATGTGATGGAGAAAAGCTTTATCCCAGGCTGATCTATTTTTAAATGCCTCTGACTAATGGCTACTGTTTGACAGGTAAATTTTCCGCGTTCTTTTTTTTTTTTTTTTAAAGAGTGTATTCCCTTTGGTCTGCTGTTGTGCACTTGGGTTTTGAGATGATGTCCATGGAGGGACTTCTGTTCTAACCCTAATTGCTGCTCAACTTCCTTCTTTGAGCTTCAGTTTCTCTAAAATTAGTTCTTTTGAGGTAATACCTACAAATTTCCAAGGTTCTTGTGAGCAGAGTAGCAGGGTTGTATCATTCAGGTTTGTTTATTTCTTTATAAATGGCAAAATTGCAGGTAAAAGGGACTTTAGCAAAAGGATCAATATCTTGGCTAAGATACTGCAAAGCTCAGTAGTATCTGGCTTCATGCACATCTGGATCTAGGTGTTCCAATAATGTCATTGAGATTAGGTCTTGCTTCATCCTTCTGCTCCGCTCACTTCTGCCTTCATTCTCAACCAGATTTTGTGAGTTGGCCCCAGTCAGATCCAGAGTTACATCCTGGCTTCTAGCTTAACAGTCTCTGTAAAAGAGATTCTCTTTCTCAATCATTCTAACAAAAGTCCAGGAACTGAGTCCTATTGGCTCAAATTGTGTCAGATGCCCCAAAATCTGTCATTGAATGGAAGGGCATGAAATAAATGGACTGGTAAGATCTGGTTGCCTTCCGCCCCTGTATCTGGAAGGGGAGAGGGGGTTGTTT
This sequence comes from Micronycteris hirsuta, assembly GCA_004026765.1. Taxonomy (NCBI): domain Eukaryota; kingdom Metazoa; phylum Chordata; class Mammalia; order Chiroptera; family Phyllostomidae; genus Micronycteris; species Micronycteris hirsuta. The sequence continues at coordinate 4,088 of PVJI01011717.1, forward strand.
TTCTGTTCTTCCCAAATCAGAAAGACCAAGAATGGGGAAGAACGATTCAAAGAAGGGGTTAGATGCAAGACATGCAAACACAACAGATGTCCTCTACCCATGTAAATATTACGACATTTTTCATAGCCAAGATTAAAAAAAAAAGATTACAGAAGGATAAGGTCTTCACAGGAGACACTGAAATGAAATCTGCTTTTGATTCAGTCATTCACTTGCCAAATTAAATTGTAGGCTTTTGGTTAATGGTAGGATACACCAAAGTCAGAGACCTTCGCTTGTTGTTGGGTAAATCAGAACCCCGTGAGAGCCTGCATTAGTTCTGCAGGTGCTCTGAGAGCTGTCTCTCTCCAGATGTTTTGAGTTGACTTGGCATCTAAGGTTGGGCATAGCATTTCCTCTCAAGTTCATGCATTTATACACCACATGGGCCCCAATACAGTATTCTCTCACTCATCTCCATAACTTGGTGAATTTCTTTCCAGCTTGCTTTAGGAAAAAGAAAAAGGTTTCGTAGGATGCTCAACTTCTCTTCTATCTTTAGGTGCTGAAATGTCAATTTTGCAGTATCCTCTATTAACAAGGAGGGGGAATTGCAGCATAGTGGAGGGCCTTTAAAAATAAAAGAAGCTGTGACATTATGATTTGGGGTCGGGGTATTGGAGACACCTGGGGAATTGAAGAATTTATATCATAAAGTTCCAGCAGGGTTTCATTGTGGATCTCAGTAACCACTCTCAGGACATTTTGGTGAGGCAAGTTGGTGGCATCATTACTAGCCTGATCGTAACCCAGAGCATGTGATGAGCCTTGCTTCCCGAGAATGAATGCACAAAGGCAGAATTTTTTTCTCTCTGTTCCAAAAAATAAATTAATTCCCTGCTTTTGGCACAAGGGGTTGAGGAAATTAGTCATCATTTGATCAGTTTAAATGTTTTCCTTTAGGGCAAAGCCATTAGACCTGAATCACACATGCCAAAAGCAACATGGCTACACACCCATTCATGTAACCCCGCTTTGTTAGTATTGGGAATCAAACCATACTGTTTCCCATTAGTTTTACAGTGACCATTCCAGTTTTCCAAAGGTTTATAATTTTTTTAGCAGTAAAATCCATTTATATTCTTATTGTCAAGGGCCTGTAAAGTACATGGGTATCCCCAAGAAACAGAGGAGATGACAGAAACGCACATTTCTGGAATCGATTCCAGGCGAGTCCCTGAAAACTTGGATGGAGATGGATGACCGTGATTCATGCATAGGGTTCAGGAAGCATTTGTGTTACAGGTGGCTCACAGAAGCTGGCAAGAGGCTCCAAACTGCGGGTCAGGGTCAGCAAGAAGCATCTTTTGTGGGGTTCTGAGCCAGACTGAACTTGGACATCAACAATGCAGAGCATAGGGTTACTAACATGTCTTTCCCTGCAGTATGTAATCCCACAAACACCTTAACAATTTTTTCGTTTCATCATTTTGCAAAATATATGATAAAGAAATTATTGAGATAGACCTTAATTCATTCTGACCACATGTATTACTAAAGATTATATTATAAAGTTCACTTTTAACACTGTTCAATATTCACAATTATAAAAATAAATTTTAAATTTTGCTAGACAAATGACTTTAATTTATTTATATCTTTAAAAATTAGGATTTTTCCATTGACAAAAAATTTAAATGACATGTCAGTTTTTTTCTGATGTGTGTATATTGTAATATGTATGTAAATGTTTTGTTCCTATAAAAATATGGATTGAAATTTAATAGTTATTATACTTTTCAACTAGGCAAAAGTAAGTATTCAACATTTTTGCATTTTGCACTTTAAAAAGCAACTGGTCTGTTCAAATGTTTTCTCTATTTTGTTTATATTTAATAAACTACAGATAACATTTTGAAGGAGTTTCATCACACCAAATAATATGTGTGATGAATTTAATCAGTGCAGTTTTTTGACACTGGTCTTTGAATTTCTAGAAATATGGAAATAAAGCAATATAAGGTTTTAACCAGATGAATGCAACTTATGTATCAGATGAAAATCAAGTGAGATGAAAATTTGCATGTTTGTTCTAGGGGGAAAATTGCATAAATGGAAATTTGCATGATACAGTGATTCTTTTTTTTCTTTTAAACCAATTATATGGTACAATACTTCAAGCAGTATAATTCATTCTGGAGTTATCTGATTAGGCCATGCATATTAAGCATTTTGGAAACTGTTTTAAAAAATTTCATATGTGTGTGTTTTATTTTATTTTTATTATAGATGCACAGAAGCGAGAATCTACTGTGGGTGGAGGGACAAGCAGGCATTGTTTCTATGGACTTCAGCCTGATTCACAATATAAAATCAGTGTTTACACCAAGGTCCAGGAGACCGAGGGACCTGGCGTGAGCATAATGGAGAAAACACGTAAGTCAAGTGCCTTCCTTCCTGAGCCCCGTCTCCATGAACAGTTTTGAGGCATCCTGTTTTGGTTCAAAAACTTTATTCCATTTAGAAAAATATTAGTGATTTCTGCCTGGGAATATCTGTAATACAAGTTTTGCACCTCCTCTCCAGTCCCAGAATTCACTGCCTGTGCCCCACTGATGTCATCTGTATGGTTTTTTCCATCCTTCATATGCCTCACAAGGAATGATAAGGCCATCTGATGGCAAAGTGCTTGAAACAATGACCTATATTGTGATCTAAATCCATAAGGAACATTTGCGGTATGTGGAGTGTGAAATGAAGCTTAAGGACCGGGTCCTGACATTAAAACAATGGTGTATGACCACAGCCATGGGGGCGGGCGCAGGGCCAACGTGTTCCAACCCGCTGACCCTAGAGTTATTGCCTACTTAAGAGGCTCTTGTCCTTTTTCCAAGTTGGCTGCAGATCTGATGCACTGAAGGGAAAGGCAAAGTATAAAATGAAAACAAAGCACTTTTTACATGTTCTAAAGAGCAAGGAGGGTGTCAGCTTCTTGGAATGACTTTTAATCAAGGATTCCTGACCTAGAGGCCACAAGCATTAAAATGGTTTGAACTGCAGTGAATTCTGGGGGACATTTGTCTGCTTACCTTAGCATCTTGAACTTAAATTCAAAATCCCCGAGGATTTGTGTCTGAAGAGGAGGTGGGCAGTGCGCTTTCTTGAACGCCCCTCTAGCATCTCTGTGACATTCAGCAAGTTCTGCTGTCTGTGTATCAGTCTTCCCGTTCATCTGGGACGTGTGGAAAGAACTCATCAATGTGTGACCTTCAGAAATAGAAAGTCAAAGTCTAGTGAACTGAATCATCTCATTTTTTCTAATTAGAGACTTTATTTCATAACACCGAAATATTCAACATTTTTATCATTCATGTGTTTTTGAGGTCTACGTTAGGTACCATAAAATCCCCCCATTTTAAGTGCACCATTCAATTCTTTTTAATACAAAGAGCTGTACAGCCATCACAACAATCCAGCTTTAAAAGATTTCCCTCAACCCGAAGACATTTTTTGTGTCTGTTCAGTGTATCGCCAGTCCCATCTTAAGCCCCAAGTAATTTGCTTTCTTTTTTATATATTTGCCTTTTATAGACATTTCATATAAATGGAACTATGTAATATGTAATCTTTGCCTTGGTATCTTTCACTTAGCATATGTTTTCAGGTTTACTTACGTTGTAGAATGTGTCAGTAGTTTGTTTCTTTTTATTGCTGATGAGAATTCTGTTTTATGGATAGAGGATCATATAATTTTAATGTTATGAGAGGTTTGGTAGTGCACAAGATTTAACAGACAGGCTCCGTTGGTGCCCTTTCTAGCATTGTGGCCATGGGCAATTCAACATCTCTGAGCTTCTTTTTGCGCATCAGTAAAATGACACACCTGCTCTCTTAGCCCACCGGTGAAGGGAAAGGTCCAATAAAGAAGAATCTGTGGAGCAGCTTTCCAATGTGTATCTTACTGAACAGGTTCTTCTGTCATCACTTGGAAGTCACAAGTAATGGCCATGGGGTCAGACATACTTTTGTTGGGCTTTTTATACATACATACATATATATATATATATATATATATATATATATATAAAGTTTTTATATATATATTAAGTTTTTGTATATATATTTTAAGTTTTAAAGTGTTTTGAAAATTCAAAAGCTCTGACACCACAGGGCACACACAGCCTTATGGTGCCCATCTGCTGGAACCAAGTAACCACTGTCTCTTTTAGACAATGCCCGTGCTCTCAAGTTGCTACCGCTTAATGTTTGGGCTAGTTGTTCACTCACATTTGTTACCTGCCTGACCTCTGAGAACATGTGAATTTGGGACCTCTGGCCTACTTCCCTTCCCCTAATCCTAACCCTGTGACTGTGAACTACCAACCCAGGGTTAATTCAAATGGCTCTGTTTGATGTAAATGTTTTCCTTATGTTGGGGACATCTGTCTTTTAGCAGCTTCCATGTGCTGGCTCATGCGCTGGCTCTTGTTCAACCTTCTGAAGCCGTGCAGATCAAGACTGCTCCTTTTCTGTGTGACAGCCCCTCACATACTTGAAGACAGGGACCATCTGTGTGCCACGTAGAGAATGTAAACACATGTCACTAGTTTATTGTTCTCACTACCCAAGGGATTCTTTGACCAGATGTTCTGCCCAAACATATTGATCTATATGCCATAGCCTCCCATTGATTTATTCTTGATTTATCGACTAACTTTAGATACGCCTCAATTTTCCATCAAAGAAGATGCATAAATCCTGCTTCCACAGATTTTAAGATAAATAAACCTGGCTTTAACAGCATTTTGTAGTGCTTTAAAGAAAGTTTTGCAATCCTACTTCTAGTATTAGAATTTCTTATATTTTTTTCTACTTTTGAAACTTTTTAGCTTTCAAAGTTACCTTTAAAAGACAAAAGTGGTGAATATTCATAATAATGCAAGAGAGGTATGAAGTGCATTGTCAACCTCACTGTTTCTCCAGTTTGTTCTTCCCAGACGCACCCATTTGTACCAGCTGAGTCTCTTTCAAGAAAGTCTACCTGATACATATACAGACATATATTGATATAAATAGAAATATATCAGTATATATTTGATAGATGCATAAGATAGAATTTTTCTCATGTTTTACAAATAGAATTATGCCATAGTATTCTGTGACTTGTTTCATTTCACATAATAATTAATGTCTAACATTTTTCATATCAGTAATATACAGTTACCTCATCCTTTTAAATGTTGAAACTTTTTACTCAATTTTATTTTATTGGCTCTTAGATTTGGAAGAGACCTTAAAATTCATCTCTTCCAACCTTCCTGCCAGTGAAGGAATTCCCTTTACATGGTTCCCGGCAAGTAACCATTTTGCCTGAGCTCGAATCTTTCCAGCTAGTTGGTGCTGGCTGTCTCCAGAGGCTGAACATCCCCCTCTGCAAATGGCTATGATTTATCAAGGGTTTCGCCATATATTAAACTGGGATAGTAAGAATTTTCTCAGTTTTTCTGAAATTTTTAGTGTCAAAAATAGAAAAGAACATGAAAAAAGTAATATTCAGGATGCTTGTCTAAGATGCCACAAATTCCCAGTGATTTGCCACATGAAGTGGTACGGTAGTGCACCGATGAACTGTCTGTCCCCAGATCCTCTAGCCGAACCACACCTCCCCACGTCACACGGACTTCTCCTCCTCGTCATCCAGGTGGAGCTGATCTGTAGCCTCCTGATGTCCTGACATTGGTCCCCAGAACTGGAAGTTTTCCAGATATAGTCAGAGCGAAACAGAGAGTGAATCCAATTCCATTGGGGTCCGCATCCTGGGGATGCAGGGTGAGAAGGGGGGAAGTGCTCTTGAGCCAGGAGTGATGGTCCATCCTCACTTAGGCAGGATGGAAATGAAGTTGTCTATGTGTGTGAAAGCAGCCAGAGACTAATGTGAATCAGTTGGCGGGATTCCTGCCTTAAATCAGTGTTAGAACCACTTTGTGGCTGACAGTTTGATTGCATCAACTCCCGCTGGGTAAACTGAACTGTGGCAAAATGGCATTTCAAGCCTTCCCTTTAAGGTTGAAGGGATGGACGGAGTCATTTTTCACAGGCTGTGGCTGATTTATACCTTCTCTAAGCAGAGAGCTGTCCCAGTCCTTGAGTCCTGTCACTACATGACCTCCTTCTCTCTGCCACAGATGAGAAGGTTAATGGGTGTTCTTTCTCCCTCTCCTTTACAGAATCACTTCCAACTCAGCCACCTACTTTTCCTCCAACCATTCCACCAGCAAAAGAAGGTAAAAGAATAATACAACAATGATGTGATTTTATGTTTAAGATTTTGTTGGTTTTGTCAATTTGTTCACTTAAAAAACAAGGTAGTAATAAATGATATTTTCTACTTAATACAAATACTTCTCAAATCCTAATAGGGGACAGACTTGCACCCAGTGGTAGATAAGACATAGAGATCTAATGCACAATGTAAACATTGACAGCATTTATAATAATTATATAATGTAATAGAGGTACTAAATATCCCTATAGTAGCAACCATATTACAATGTATAAATGTATCAAATTAACATGTTCTATACCTTAAATGTATACAATACCATATATCAAATATATTGAATGTGTAAAAATAAAAAATATCCATGTAATTACACATTCTGTACACACAGGGTATATTTTCCAGAATTGCTTCATATTTATTTCATTGAAAATATCAGAGAAGTAAATGTTCATTAATGAATAGTTACAGAATTTTGTGAGTTAGAATTTAGCTTATAACTCTGTAGACAGGATAATAATTCCCTGGCTTACCTCTGAAATGCCTCTTCTGGTTGTTTTTTTCTATTTCTGTCTTCATCATGAGAGTTCCTCATCACCTCTTACCTGAGCTGTTAAGGTAACTTTCTAAAAAACTTCCAAACACAGTAGTGATTGTTTATTTCTTTCATTTCATTAATAAACATTTGTTAACCCACTCCTCATGCCGAAACTCCTGTGCCAGGCACTCGGAACCAGCAGTGCTACGTGATCGCTGCCGCGCGCCCCTTCTCAGCCTTGCAGAGGCACAGGCGTTTGCTTAGATAACCACCACTGAGGGACACGAGCTCGAAAATGGACGTTATACTGTGGTAGCCCGGAAGTGAGAGCGGTTCCTGCTGCTGCAGGTTAACGGCTTGAGAAGAAGGAGGAGAAATTTGATCTGCATTTTGAAGAATGAGTTGTAGAGGAAAATGAAAGGGAGAAGAGCACCCTGAGTCAGGGAATCCTCTCCGCACGTAGTGTTTGGCGGACAATAAGCAGCACACGGAACAGAGTGAAGATAGAGTCACGAAGTGGTCTGTGTGCCAGAATAGGGAGTTTGAGCTTTATCCCCAAGAAAATGGGGTGGCAGGAGATGTTTTATGAAGGGGGGCTGACCTGAGGAAACCTGTGTTTGAGAAGGATAACCGTGGTACCCTGGAGAGGCGTGTTCGGGGGAGGAGAAAATAAAGGTGGGACCTGTAGTGCGAAGGTTGTTTGGGGAGAGCCCTTCCTTTCGTCATGCATTTTAAAGTGCCTCTTACATCTCAGGGATACAATGAAAACTAAGTTGTCCCTGTCTTACAGCAGCTTAAAGTCAGCGGGGTCAGATACTGGAGAGTGTAAGGGTCAAGGAAGCAAAGAGGCAATGAGAACCTCTAGCGAAGGCCAGCATCCTTTCCAGCATACTGTGCAAAGTCTTCAAGGATCGGCCTACTTGGCAAATGCATTTCCCAGATTATGTTCGGTAAACGCGACATTGTGCAGCTCAGGGTTCCCTGTACCTGTCTTATGCTGTCCTGCATCTTTTAATGCTATTTACCCTCCCTGGAATGCCAGACTCTTTTTCCTCCTGTCTTCATATGTAGCCTCTCTAGTCTCGATACTCTGATTATTTTCACCGTTGGAACTGAAAGCAGAATCCTGCTGGATGAACTTACTATTTAAACAAGCTGATGTGCAGCTATGACAAAAGTCTCTGAGGCCAGGATATTTTTACTGATAGCTGAGTAGGGATGTCATTCAGTAAACATTCATGAATACTCATGGAAGGAGTTGAAGGGTCTGTGGGAGTGAGGATCGAGAAGGCAGAGACATCGCTCCTGAAGTTTTTCCAGGATGGTTTTAGATGGTGGGACCTTTGCACCTTGAATGCATTATTCATCTTAGGCTCTGTGCTGAGTGTGTTTAATTAAGGAGCCTGTACATTTTTATTATTAAAGTGATACTGAATATTTATTGAAGAAATGTTTATAAGTAGAAAAGAGTATACGGAAGAACATTAAAAACATGATTTCCTGGAGGTAATTTCTTCATGCACTTTGATATCTTTGATTTATTACTTTTTAATTTTGCCTACATATTCAAATAGATTTTGCTTTCATTTTGAAGGTAAAATCTAATCCAGATTTTAGCTTTCCTTGGAAACAGGACCAGGTTTTCCTTTTTAAGCTTATAATTAGCAGATCTTGTGTCTCTTTCAGTTTTAAATTCAAACCATAAATTTGTAAAAGTTTGTAAATTACAGAACTCATGAGATCAATCTCACCAGATCCTTATTGTTTCTGGAGTATTATCTCAATTAGAGATGGTTTATTTTACATTATAAATAGCTTTAAAGGAATAAAGTTGCACTTAATTAAATAAAAACCAAATGAGTTTTTTTTTTTTTTTTGGTAAAGAAAGGAAAAAGGCCTATTATCTCAAAGAATGTTTGGGTGTAACTTGCCTAAGATTAGAAGATTAATATTATTGAAGAGAAAATGGTTTCATCATACAACACAGTCAATCACAGTGATCTACATTAAGGAAGGGGAAAGAGGAATAGATCATTTTAAACTGTACATGACACCAAAAAATGGTAATTGAAATGCTTTCAGTAGAATAGGTTTTTGTTGGTGTATTTATTGCTTGTTTGTTAGTGCTGGCATCAGTCATACGTACGGATCATAGTTTCCCTGGGCTGGCATTAGTGTACATTTTTGACACGTGCCAATCAGTGACAGAAAGGCATAGACAGAATTTTTTAACTAGGCTGGAATTAAAGTTTGCTTATGGCCTCAGCCCAAATGCATATCAGATTGTAGATGTCACATGACTTCCTTCTGAAGTTGAATCATTCTGAAGTTACTAACTCGACAAGCAGAGGACAGGGAGCATAGCATAATCACTTAGACTTTTTTCTCATTCGTAGGCACTAGAGAGTGTTCACTGGATCTTCTGTCTATAAGTCACTTTAGTTCCACATTCTTCTATTCTCTCATTTCTATTCTTTGGGACCGAGGTTGTTGGATTGTTTTCCTTTCCAGTTCCTTATGTTCGGTAGAAACTTCTGAGTCATAAATAGGAAGCTTCCGTATAGAAAAGATGGTCAGGAAACATAATAAGCAAGAGCTTGAAATATAAACATTAAGGACTGATACCTTTTCTTTGGGGAAAAGTTTGAGTTACCAGAAGAAAATCATCATCTGCTTTGTCAGCTTAATAACAACTGTGTTTTTCTCCTTATCTCTGGTTCAACATTTCTTCACGGTCTTCAGTGTGTAAGACTGCCAAGGCAGACCTGGTGTTCATGGTGGATGGGTCCTGGAGTATTGGTGATGAAAATTTCATCAAGATCACCGACTTTCTGTATAACACCGTTGGAGCCCTGAACAAGATCGGTGCAGATGGAACTCAAGTGAGGCTAATAGATCAATTATTATTCCTTATATACATTAAAAATGATCCTAATGTATCATTACAGCTAGTATTCAGGGGATCTGGATAAAGAACTATAATGATCAGATCCAACCCTAAATGAGCAGATACACAAGTCTGCATTTGGAAGCAGCTTACAGGTTCCTGATAGAGTTGGAGAAGATGCTAATCCTTAAAAGCTATTGAGTTCAGCAAACTAAGACAGGTATCTGTCTTAGAAGACAGATACAAGACCATGTCAGCAGGCGTTCCTTTTCTATATACTAGGATAGAGTATCTCCTTTGTGGATACACCCCATATTTCCTCTACTCTCAAGGACATAAAAGTCTTGAAAGATAGAGACTGTGATTGCACTAGTATAGATCAAGTAGAAATTAAAACTAATTTATTTATTCAAAAAATATTTATTATGGCCATACACAGTACTGTTATAATGAATATGACAAACAATATTCCTAATTTCACGGTTCTCATATTCTTATAGGCATAGAGAAGAGAAGGCTGAAGACAGATATAAATAGGCAAATAAATAAATTCACAAGGTAGGGATGTGAGCTCTGAAAACACAGTGATAGGATTTAAATTCACTGAGACTTACTTAAAATTGTGTGTGTGTATGTAGAAGGAGTATTTTAAATTTTGTGGTCCATGAAGTCCTCTTAGAGGAGGTGGCTTTTGAACTGAGATATAAATGATAACAGAGGGGATCTAAGAGTAGAATTTCCAAACAAGGAAATAGCGAGTGCAAAGGACCTAAAAGGAGAATAAGATTTGAGGCTTCAGATGCTAAAACTTGTAGCTAGAACACTGTGGGTAAGCATCTGGGGAGTGGGAGAAGGGGTGGAAGAAGTAGGCAAGAGCCAGATTGTCTTGAGTCTTGTGGACCATTGGAAGGGGTTGGGTGTCATCATAACTGCAACGGCAGCCAGTAGAAACTATGCAGAGAAGAGAAAAGATCTGATGTGCTTTTTAAAAGATGAGTGGCTGCTTTGTGGAGTGTGAATACTAACAGGGGTAAGAGGGGAAGCCGGAGGACCAGTTAAGACGCTGCTCTCAAGGTCCATTGGAGCGACGAGGGAGGATTGCACGAGGGTGGTAGCAATGGATGCGCTGAAATGAACAGCTTCAGAATTCACTTTGGAGGAACAGCTGAGAAACTGGGGTATAAGGCTACCATAAGAGCAGAATGCATAAAGCTGCCGAGTCACTTCAGGGAGGGGAAAGTTTGTTTTGAATAGAAGGATTAGAGGAGGTTTCCTAAAGATGGTGATGTCTGCAGTAGACCTTGACAGACAGGTGGCAGTTGGAGGCTCACAAAAATCAAGGAAAGTGACCTGAGGATGCCGTATGTACTACCCCATCGTAGCTCTGAAAAACAAACACAACCCATAATTAAAAATTGCCCCAAAGTCCCACAGAAATAAAAGTAAATTGTAGGGAATAAAGCCAGAAAAGTTTATATTGCTGTAGTTAAGAGCACAGATTTTGAAGTAGGATACACCTGGCTGCAACAGTTGGTTCTGTCAGTGACTACTCTTGTGATTTTTGCAAGTTTACTTGACTTTGTGTGCCTGAGTTTCCTCATCTGTAAAGTGGGGTGGGATAGTAGTAATGACTTCATAGGTTTGCTCTGTAAAGAAATCCTTGTAGAGAATCCAAATCTGATTCTCTGACCTTCATCAAGTCCCAAGGCCTATGCTGCCATTTTTCCATCTGTCAAATGAGGTGACAAAGGCCTGCCAGCGTTAAAGAGAGATTTTTTTAAAAAATAAAGTACTTTCTGAAAAGTACTCAGGAAAAAAAATGCGATTTAATGTCATCAGGTTTAGTATGTAACTTGTGTGGAATTTTAAACCAAGGAAATTGCGGACTGAGTTAAATAAGACATTCAAATCATAGATGCTACCGGGTGTGTGTTCTCTGGCCCGGGGGAGTCTACGTACGTGTAAACACAGATACGCCTTCTCTCTCCAGGTGGCAATGGTGCAGTTTACTGATGATCCCAGGACAGAATTTAAGCTAAACACATATAAAACCAAAGAGACTCTTCTTGATGCAATTAAACGTGTTTCATACAAAGGAGGAAATACGAAAACAGGTAAGACCAAAGGGAGCCCAGTTAAGACCCAAAGTAATGAATTATTAGTGATTTCTGAAATTACTGATTTTTAAAATCAGTATTTTTAGGTCATATTTTTGAGTCATATTCATTAGATCAACATTGGTTAATAACATTATATAAATTTCTGGTGTACAATTTTATAACATGACATCTGTGTGCCCCACTGTGAGCTCACCACCCGAAGTCTGGCCTCCTTCCTCACCATGTATTTGACTCCCTTTACCCGCTTTGTCCTGCACTCCCCAGCCCCCACCGCCCCCCCATAACCACGATTCCATTGTCTGTGTCTATGAGTTCCTTTGTTCATTTGTTGCTTTTGTGTTGTATATCCCACATATAAGTAAAATCACATGTTCTTGACTTTTTTAATCTGATTTATTTTACTTAGCATACTATTCCAAAAATCTATACATGTTGTCACAAATGGCAGTATTTCATCTTTTTATGACTAAATATTATTCCACTGTGTGTTTGTGTATATATCTTCATTATCTTATCATCCAAAATCATCTTTTTTTGAGGCATAGTAATAGATTTTTTTTGAAAGATTTTTCATTGATTTAAGAACTTTGTTCTTATCCTTCCCTCTCCATCAAAACGAAATCAGGAGGGAATGAAATTGAACTGTCGCCTTCCTTTGTTTCAGGAAAAGCAATTAAGCACGTCCGAGATACCTTGTTTAACTCAGAGTCAGGTACCAGAAAAGGCATCCCCAAGGTCATCGTGGTCATAACTGATGGACGATCACAAGATGACGTGAACAAAATCTCCACGGAGATGCAATCAGAAGGTAGGTTTTACATAGACAAGCAGTAGCGGCTCCCAGTAATACGGTGGCATTATTGTTTTCTGAATACACATTCGTGATAAGCTGTATCTGTATGACTTAAATTATTTCCCAGTCATTCTTAGTATCACTGGATGATGTGATTTTAAAAATACTTCCCAGGTTCCAAAACTGTTATTTTGCTGTATTTCCTCTAATTCTTTTGCTACATGCAGGATGCCTTGGATAAGATATGCCAGCAATTAAGCGCAATCCTATGGAAAGGGCTGTTATAAAAGGTCAGGGAAGGAACCTGATCACAGAAAGTCCTCAGCCTCATCGTCTGTAAAATGGAGATTCTCATAACACTGCTGTGAAGATTACATTATATAAGAGACGCCTGGCAAATAGTAGTTCCATCTTATTTGCCAAGCATTGGACCATGACCCACCTCAGGCTGCTATGCCTATTAACATCTTAGCTTCAATATCTGAAATAAAAACACATAAAACTTATCTGTTTCAACTACACTTCATCTTATACATTTAAAAAGTTATTAAAAATACGCAGACATGAAGATGTTCCTCAAATGGTAACTATTTTGTCTCAAATACTAAGTGGGGCATGGGCCGCCTTCAGTTTCTTTAAAATGGAAAGTTTCTGTAGGGGATGATGGCCTAGTTATCATATAATGAAATATATATCTGCAGAACTCTAATGAAGTGTAAAGAATGCATTATCCACGCCCACTAGCCCTCCTTCACAAACTTATTGTAAACATTTGGACATGTCTTATATTGCAATATTCGTATCTTGAGCAATTTAAAGTAACCAGGAATGTGTTTCCGTTCTGCCGCAGGCTACAGCATTTTTGCCATTGGTGTGGCCGACGCGGATTACTCCGAGTTGGTGAGCATTGGCAGCAAGCCCAGCGCAAGGCATGTCTTCTTTGTGGATGACTTTGACGCCTTCAAGAAAATTGAAGATGAGTTGATTACTTTTGTCTGCGAAACCGCATCAGCAAGTGAGTTCTTTGAAATGTGTGCTTATTCCTGTTGCTTCAAGGCTGAAATATTTCGTACCAGTCAATTAATGAGGCCCATCTTGATCTGAGGAAAGAACATGGTCTTGCAGAGCTGTTTGTCATGCAGACATTGTTTTATGTTTTCGAGCATTTGGAAGTAAAGCTCCCCTCTCCCAGGTTTAGAGTTTTAGGTTGAGAAAGACTTTCCCTAATTGGATGAGAGTCTGTGTTTAAATACAGCTCTGCTCAGGCAGCTGTAGCAGATAGTTTTCAAAACAATATTAAGACTGCTCATCAGGGTAACACATTAGAAGTGCCACTGATCCCAACACATGCTCTTAAGTGACCACCATAGATTTTTCTTGGACCCGGGAGAGGAAAGGGAAGCTATGGCCCTTTGGTTTTAATAGAAGAAGCGAGGGCATTTCAATAGTTGGGAATGCACAGAAGACCATAGCCACATCTGGTTTGGATTCCCTTCACGACTGACTTCCGGAAAAGATTGGGAACTTCCTGTTCTCAGGACAGGGAAAGAATACATTTGGAAAATACCTAAATTAGGGTTTTATATTGTTTGTTTTGTTTTGTTTTCTAGCCTGCCCGCTGGTGCACAAGGATGGCATTGATCTTGCTGGTATGCATTGTCAAAATTTTTCCAAATAGAAATATATTAAATAACTTCCATTTGGGGTCCAGATTTTGCCTTTAATTCTTACTAGGCTGATTTTCAAAGGTAAAATCCTAAAATGCCTGTTTATTCTTTTTTTATCTCTCTCTTTGGGTATTTTTTAGGGTTTAGGATGATGGAAATGTTTGGTCTGGTTGAGAAGGATTTCTCATCAGTGGAAGGGGTTTCTATGGAGCCTGGCACCTTCAATGTGTACCCTTGTTACCGACTTCATCAAGATGCCCTGGTTTCCCAGCCAACCAAGTATGTTTCCATTGCAAGATATTAAAACCAGTCATGAAAAAATAAAACCAATCATTTGTTTATTATATCTCAATGTGAAAATGATGTCAACTTATGGTATTCTATAATAGGTCCTGGTAGGATTTTCTATAACATTTAGAACAGGTGATATTTAGATTTCTTTGTTTAAAAACATTAGACTCACATATAATGCTGGTTGAACTTTAATATCTGTTGATCTAAGAAAAATATGTAAAGATGGTTGATACTTACATAGCACATATTCACAAATTTAGTCACATAACAACTATTATGGGCTTCCTACCAAATGTAAAGCGCTATATTGATTACTCAAGGGAAAATTTTTTTTTAATATAAAGGACTTTCTTTTTTTCAAGATTTTATTTATTTATTTTTAGAGAGAGGAGAAGGGAAGGAGAAAGAGAGGAAGAGAAACATCAATGTGTGGTTGCCTCTCACATGGCCCCCAGTGGGGACCTGGCCCACAACTCAGGCATGTGCCCTGACTAGGAATCGAACCAGAGACCCTTTGGTTCGCAGCCCACACTCAATCCACTGAGCCACATCAGCCAGGGCACGAGGGGAAATTTTAAAAGTATGTAATTGATCTACTTAATTGTTAGAGAGATCAGATGCTGCAGTGGGTTGGGTTCTCCAGCACACAGATCCAGAGGTAGAGATGAATTGTGCAGGGAAGTTGAGGGTGGGCTCTTGTGGAAGACGCCAGAAGGAAGTCGAATAGGGCAGAGGAGAGAAATCAGGAGTGGAGCAGTCTCAATAAAAGCCTCAGTTGATTCACCCACGCAAGTCCCCCAAATAGGGCTATGTTCATTGTATGAGAGTCTCTGATCCTTGTATCTTCTCAAAGACCAGCCATTGAGAAGGGAAACCATTAAAAGGTGGGCATGACCTTGGGAGAGGCCTCTTTCTTCACCCGAGGCAGTTCTTGCAGGGCGCTGGTCTGAGCACTGCCTACAGACATCACTGCGACCACAGTGGGAGTGAGGCTGCCTTCATCCTCAAAGGCGGATCTGCGTGGTACCATCAGGGCACACAGCACAGGCAGGGCACACAGCACATGGGGTAGGAAGGGGCAACGTCTTAAGTGAAGTTTCACAAAAGGACTATAGATATATGTGACTAATAATACAAAAACTATTGGAACTACTTAAATGTTCTGTAAGACATGACCTATTAGATAAATTATTCAGTAGCCACACAAGAGAAGGTTGTGCAGACATTAAATGTCATGCTTTTAGAAATATTTAGGAAACTTGAAATGTGTAGTAAACAGTGCTAAGAAAAAGGTGCACAATTATGTAAATTGGACAAATACAGAAATTCTTTAAAAACTGGAGGGAAATGCATTATATCAAAAATAGTGATTGCCTCTGGATGGAATTAATGGTGATTTGTTATTTTCTGTTTTTCCACATCTTGTGTAATGAAAGAGTATTTGCTGTTTTAAGTACACTTGCATTGATAATCAGATAAATAACCTTTTGAGGAGGGAAACAACAAAATATTATTTTCTTTCCATTTTTAGGCACTTGCATCCAGAAGGATTGCCTTCTGATTATACAATCAGTTTTCTATTCCGGATTCTTCCTGACACTCCAGAGGAGCCCTTTGCTCTTTGGGAGATTTTAAATAAAAACTCAGACCCATTAGTTGGAGTTATTTTAGATAGTAAGTATATTTCTGTATGTAACGTTTGCACACATATGTATGAATGATATATGTGGCATGTCATCTTGCCTGTTTTGTGTGTATTGCAGAATAACTCACTGAAGCCATGTTAGTAACTACTAACAATGAATTATGTAGCAGTTGATTCATTCGTTTACCCACTCATTCATTCCGTCAATACTCACTGAGTTACTACTATGTGCCAGCACTAGGCTCCGGGGCATAGTAGTGAGCAGGCAAAAGAGACAAGTACCAAGATAGAGGACACTACCGCAGAGCAAGGTTGATGGGAGCAGGGGGAGTCAGTCAGAGCGATGAGACCAGTGCATTTTTTGACCTGGATAAGATAGTTGTAAGATGCCTATTTCATATTTTAAAAATGTCAGATTGGCAGCAGTGTATTTGGGAAGAATTCCGAGATGGAGAAATGGATTTGGAAGTCATGACTCTGTGATACGTAAGCCATGATCCCGGGTGATGTCTTTATCTAGACTCTGGAGAATGAGTCTAGAAAAAGAGGAATAGGTCCGAGGACCAGGAAACGCCATTGTCTGGGTGTTGAAAGTTGAGAAGGAACCAATGAAAGAAGCTTCTTAACCTCACACTCTTGGATATCATACATAATGCTCACTTAAGAAGGCCATCAAGTTTTTGGTTAATGTCAATGAGTTTTCTAAAGAAGTGTTTAGTTTAGAATTCCAGTGAGGCCAAGAACCAAAATTTAGCGGCTACTGTTAGGTGCTAACTCAAACATTTGGATAAGGAAAGTGTTTTAAGTTTGTTTTCAACTAGTATTTGTAAAAGGACTTTTCAGTACATGGAAATGAATCAACAACTAAATATGATATTATGAAGGCATTTTGCATTGATATTAAAACTCAGGGAAAGCTACAGATTAAAAAGGTATAAGACACTAACTCCATATACACTGAGGACTTGAAAACAATGAAGTCTCTCAAAATGATTAAGACTAACTTTCCCTTTTGGAAGCAGAGTGAAGAATTAAATTGTAACTTGGGAATGAATTAGAAAAATATTCCTATTTCTATGTAATAAAATATTCCTTGCAACATGAAATACTGAAGATTAGGTAGGCTTTTGTTTGTTCGTAATGGAAGACATTGGAATATCACTCTTTTGGGGTAGTTTAAGTTGCATGTCCTGGGAAAGTTTGTTGCTATAGTGGGTTAATTAGGCAAAGAGTCTGGTTTCTGTTTTCTTAAGATTTGATTAACTTCATTCTCCCTTTTTTGTCTGCCTCTAACCCCAGCTTCAGACAGCCTTCTTTCAAGAGGGTGATAGAGTCGGGAGTGTAGGCAAGGAAGTATAGAGGAAGAATATATGTAGGAGTCCTTGCCTAGCCATCATTACCACATTAAGTCAGTTAGTCTGGCCAACTAAAAGCCTGGGCAACCCAAGGGCTGTAGATCCTTCCTTCCTTCCTCATCGCTTCGTTCTAAATGAGCTTCAAAACAATGGATGCATTACTTTCAATCTTTTGTTGAATTGTGGAAAATTATTTACTCATCTTTAATTTTTTCTAAAATGTTTTGATTTTTCTTTGTTTGATTAGATGGTGGGAAAACCCTAACATATTTCAACTATGACTACAGTGGGGATTTTCAAACTGTTACTTTTGAAGGACCTGAAATTAGGAAAATTTTCTATGGAAGCTTTCATAAGGTAATGCCTTGTCATGCATATTCTTTATTCTATTCACTGTGGGCAAAGCAGCAGATAGATGTGAAAATATGCTATAGCGCTTTGGATCTCAGATTTCAACTGGAGAGAGAATTACCTGCAGGGCTTGTTAACAATGCCTAGAGATTCTGATCTGGTACCCTGAAACGTGCATTTTTTCAGCTGGGACCCTAGGAGATAATGATAAAAGTGGTCCAGGTTCCCATGATGAGGGACAATTTAGTAGAGGGTACCATATTATTAAGCAGGCATTATGGGTGGTAGAGAAAGGATGGCCGGTCTGCCTGGCTACCAGTGCAGATGAAAGCCACAGCCAGCCGAACCATGGTAAAATGTAAAGGTAGGTATAACCGACTGCACTGATTTTTTTGACATATATGCAGACAGCCCATCACTGCCCTCATAAAAGTGACCCCTAGGGCAAATTTTGTAAAACCTGACTTGATTTGCACTTCTTTTAATTTGGCATTTGTGCTAAGAGCTCTGTTCCTTAACATTTTACACCTCTGAAGCATGTAGTTTTGGTGATCACTGGAGTACACACACTTCCTTCCCACATATACTATTTCCTTTGGGTTTGGCAAATAACCCTACTGATCTCTGGGCTGTTAGGCATGAGACACCAAAACTGCAGGGAGAGCAGAGCATTTATTGGGTGGTCTTGGCAAAAGTGTCTTAACCCAGCCCTTCTTGGCCTGTCAGAGTGAAAAAAGGAATATAGTGCAGCAGGTTTCATCCTGGCTCTGTCTCCTGACATTGAACTTGGTGAAACACACAACTCTGCTCCTTTCTGGGGTTTTTAGTAACAAAACTGCATATGAACAATTGCGTAACAAGATTCTGACTCTGTTTTGTGTAAGAAGGGTGGCATAAAAATGTAATTTTTCCCTAGTTGAATAGGACTATACAAGGTATCATAAAAACACATGAGATGCATAAGTCAATTAGTTTATGGTTCAAAATGGTCCCATGAGCATTTCTTTGGAGTTGTTGTCATTTCTCACCAAATTCCTCTTGACATGATTCTCTTCTTGGTTAGGCAGTGTCTACTGCAAAGTAGTCAAGAAAAAATTATAGGGAAGGTGAAAAACATGTGAGATTTCACGAGTGTTATGAAAGTATTGCTATCTTCACCTGTGGAATAGGCATGGACTTGTAATTCTCATTCCAAAGAATCCTTTATGCATTTTAGGTAAGTTTTAGCTTTGCTTACCTTACCAGAAAAACTAGGTAAGGTTCATTAAAAATTGGTTTCAAACTAATAAACCTTCAAGTTTTTGAAAGTTACATGAAGCACAATCTCCCTCTACTCTGCCAAGTCTTATTTTAATTTATTGACTTTAGAGGGAGGGAGGAGAGGAGGGAGGGAAGAAGAGAGAGAGAGAGATGGATCTGTTGTCCGTGTTATTTATGCATTCATCGGTCACTTCTTGTATTGTCCTGACCGGAGCTCTAACCCACAACCTTGGATGATCGGGACCACATTGTAACCAACTGACCTACCTTGTCAAGGACCACTTTGCTAAGTCTTTTTTTAAAAAAGATTTTATTTATTTATTTTTAGAGAGAAGGGAAGGGAGGGAGAGAGAGAGGGAGAGAATCATCCATGTGAGAGAAAAACATTGATCAGTAGCCTCTCATACAAACTTAAACCAGAAACTGAACCTGCAACCCAGGCATGTGCTCTGACCAGGAATCGAACCAGTGACTGGTCAGGGCTGCTAAGTCTTAATGAATTTAAACAGCCAAATAAAGTAGGAAAGGTGTATCATGGAACCAACTACTTTACTAATAGATCTATTAATGAAAAATCTTGATGCAAATTCAGTTTGTGCAGATCAAAGTTGATTTGTTCATAAAGTTATGTTATAACTGAATTAACACTTTACCTTAATTTCTTATTGATATTCATTTGGCTTTATTTTGTGCACTTTGGGTATGAAATATGGCCCCAATGTCTCTTTCAAAAAGTTATAATTATATAAATGGATCTTTAAGTGAAATCAAAGTAGCAAAATATTTCTGAAAACTTCTCAATGTCTCTTTTTGTAAAACAACATTTTTTTAAAATACGAATAATTTCCTTCACAAGTTAACAGTTCTTAAAGCATGAAAATTATATACTAGGTTGTCTAGCACTCAGCATGAAAATTTCTATAATTTATAAATATAAAAAATATTCCAAGGCTGAAAAACATACAAGAGTCAAACTATATTTTTCTAAATGGTTATAAAGGAGATGTTAATATGAAACAAGTAATCTACTCCAGCTGTGTTTGTCTGGGCCGATTATGATTAACTCCTTTTTAAAGAAAAAAGAATTTTCAACAGCCAAAGAATTCTCCACTATTGACTTAAATCTACTGTATTTTTCAGACCATAAGATGCCCCTAGGTTTTAGAAGAAAATAGGAAAAAAAATTTTTGAAGCAAAAGATGTAAAATATTTGATAACGTCAATAACATTCAGACTATAATTCAGCTACATTCAGACTGTAAGACGCACCCCCATTTGCCTCCCAAACTTGGGGAAAAAAGTGTGTCTTAAAGTCCAGAAAATATGGTATGTCATGATGTAACTTAAATAAAATATTGAATAAAATTGGTATAGTTTTATGCTTTTAGTTTCTGAGCAAGAAATAAATAATACCTTCCCTTATACAGCTATTTGTAATTTATTTTTGCCTTTCATTTAATGTGATATTATTATTTTCCTATAACTTTCACTCTTTTAGCTCACTAGACAATAGCCCATCACTGACAAGAAGTACTCATGGGGCAAACATCATACATTTAAATGCAGGTATCAGCGCTGAAATTTCATGGCAGAACTTGCTTACAATGTGTCTCATTTAGTATGTGCTCACCCTTGACCATCGCCTACATGATAATGCAGGTTATTACAAACCCTCTCAAAGACTGTGCAGACTCCTGAATATATTACCACGGCCCTCCAGGCTCTGGAGGGTCCCATTTCAGAAAATTGAAACATACATTTAGCCCAAGAGCTTCATTTAGGACTGGAGTTTCTAGAAAGCATTCCTTATTCTCCTTTGCACTCCAGATCTTTTCTCCTCACCTTAAATTAAATTAAATATAATCAAAGTGTGGTTTGCCAACTACCTGTAGTAGTATAGATAACTTTTGCTGGTAAATCAACCAGCATTTTTTACATTTTAATACTTATATGTAAGTATAAGTATTAAAGCAGTGCAAGTTACGCCTTTTCTGAATGCACATTTATTTTAATGTGCATTCAGAAAAGGCGTAACTTGCACTGCTTTAGAGAAAGGCTAGATTCTTTAAAAATTGACTCATTTCAAAGTTATTTTGAAGAAAAGTATTAATTAAATACAAACAGAGGAGGTACCTGATGGTCGCGGAGGTGATAAAAGTAGGACCTTTCTCTTGTGGCAAAACACACAGCGACAGTTCCTGCTCTTCTCTTCCATACTTTTTAGTGATGCGGCAGGCAATTATGTGTGCTTGGTTGACATTCTTCTTACTTCTTACCTATTAAAACATCTCGACTTTTATCCAGCTACATATTGCTGTCAACAAAACTTTGGCCAAAGTGGTTATTGACTGCAAGCAAGTGGGTGCAAAGGCGATCAATGAATCGGCTAACATCACAATGGACGGCGTCGAAGTCCTTGGAAGAATGGTTAGGTCAAGAGGACCGAATGGAAACTCTGCACCAGTAAGTGGGCAAATGGGTGAAGCAGTGTTATTGTTGTAGAAGACAATCTTTTAAAAATATAGTTATTTTTTACCCAGGGGAAAAGTTTGGTAAAGGGATGGATGGATGGATGGATGGATGGATGGATGGATGGATGGATAGATGGGTAAATAGGTGGATAATGGCCTTTATAAATGACCTAAAACATATATAGTCAATGCTCGTGGCAGTAAACTGCTATATTATATGCCAGGAATTAAGCTAGTTTATTTTCTAAAGGCACATTAAAATTCAAAGAATGAAATACTCATTATATGGTTTGTGGCATAAATGGTTTGTTAATGAGAATCAAAATGTAAATGAACTTCATTTATATAAGCAAATATAGATCTATACAAAATATGTAATTATTATACACAAGAAATTGACATAAGCCTAATATTTGGGTTAGATTTGGGCATTTTACAACTAGATTTTTGCTATTGGTAATGTGAAGTTTACCCTTTAATCACATAGTTATTTAGGTGATAAATCACTCTAAGATAATATATTTTTCATCAAATAACATGGAACTGAAGCCTGGGAGACTTCCAATTGGCAAAGAAATCACATTCTCTTCACTCACCACCCACTAAAGAAGGATAGTGCACACAAGCTTTAGTCTCTAACACCATGCGGTCCTAACTAATTAGCATTCTCTAATTGGAGTCAGTTTATAATTAGAACCAATTAGCCTGGAGAATACTTTATTCTTTTAAACAACCCCAACTATTCTATATTTCTCTTATATGTCAAAGAAAAATAAAATTAATTATGAATTACTATTACTATCTTGTACAATATTTTCATAGATCAGTAGAACTAGCCAGTTACATGAAACTGCAGAAGGATTTGGTGGTTCTCAAATGCTATTTAAGCTGGAGAACACTGTACAAATGAAACCTTCTAGTTTGTCAATAAATGAAGACATACGAAAAATTAAAACAGAGCCATGCTGATTGAAGGGGAGAGGGGACATGGGGTAGTAGGTATCCCACTGACAATGACCCTCTGGGTGCCTGTTCTGATCACCTGCTCTGGAGAAACCCATTCACTTTGCACCCGCAGACAGTCTTGGAGTGGTAATGGGATTTGCTCTGGGACTCTGCTATTTTACGGCATTTCTCTTTGTGGTAACAATAGAAATGAAATCCTTGTGTGCACTGATACTTTCATATATATAGGATTAGATGCTTTGAAAGACAGAGTATAAAAGTTATGGGAGGCTCTCTTGTTTTCAGCTAAAAGTAAGAGACTTTTAAGAATGTTTACGTGATAACACCCTAATGGATGGTGTCGAAGTCGTTGGAAGAATGGTTAGGTCAAGAGGACCGAATGGAAACTCTGCTCCTTAATTGCTGGTATTTTATGTTGATTAGGAAACACACCATCTTCTGCTTCGTGGAAGTTACTTTTATGACAACACACTCCAGAATTTATAAAGATCTGGAATTATCAAACTAAGGACATCTTATATAAATGGACGTATGCAAGCGTGGGTGGATACGTAAATAGACTGTAATTTAAGAAAGAGAAACAATTCTAGATGTGTGAGATTCTGGGCCAAACCACTTACTAAATTATATTTTATTTTCTAAATAATGTATTTAAAGTCCCTGATGCTTACCAGGCATTCAGTGAAGAACAGCTATTATTATGGAAGGATGTCAATAACACCTTCTCCATCTCACCTTTTCTAAACCTCTGCCACTTGACTATTTGTAGTCAAATATTATTTTCTTCCCCTTTCATATATTTCACTCCTCTAGAGTATAAATCCCTCAAAATACAAACTATGTCATAACTTTCATTTACAGTCACACCTTTCTACCTCCATCACAGCATCTAATAAATCTTATATGAACAAACTTAGTTCTCAAGAAATACTTGGTGGAAATTAAATAGAATGTTGTCTGTTTGACTTGTATTATGACTTTTGTTAAAATGTTGTTTTGCATGTATTCTGTTCATGTATGGTATTGACAACCATCCAGTAATTATATAATACCCTCTCCTAATTTGTGTTTTACAATTACAGTTTTGTAATTACAGTTATTTCAAATTACACTCTTTGTAATAATAGTACTCTAAATATATGGCCAATTAAACATCAAAGAATTTATTTCTGAAAGCAGAATTTCCTGTAGGTTTCTGTCCTACTGGCAATAAATCTTTAACTCCGTCCATGAAAAAGGAGCAATTACACAGAGCACCCTCTGTGGTAACTCCCAGACAGTAGTAGACAATGGGGAATTTATAGAAGTTAATAATTAAAAGAGTCCTTTGTAAGGCTAGTAGGAAAAAAGTTGTGGCTTTTGTTAGAATCTAGAATTCTGCAAAGCATTACCAAATAGATTTGCAACCTACCCACTTATTGAAGAATTTGATTATGTTGAAATGGATATTAGATTAGATCTCAAGAATGTGATTGGAAACTCACTTGCTTTTTGGGATTATCACTTAATTGTTTTAGTGCAGGGCAAGAGAGAAGCTTTAGTCTTCAGTTTTCAATTTAAAAATCACAGATTGCTGAAAAAAATCTTGGTGTATATTTGTACTCCACTGCCTAGCAAAAGGGAATGTGTAATGTGCAAGTTTTGGGTTACCAGGGGGAGTAATTATCATATCACTGAGATTAGTAATTTACAGGTCAGCATTCCCTGAGCGAATTCAGCAATGATTCAAAAAAATTGCCAGATGATGGAAAAACCCTAAATATTCAGTCTTTAAACAAAATATATATTTTTGAACCAAAGTTGAGTGGAAGAGATGAATGGATTGGAGGATACAGTACTACTATATTGAAATTACCCACGTTTGTAATAAAAACAACTTGTGTTCCACAGTGCAATATTTTATAGGCAGCAAAAGTCCCCAGAGGGATTAAACTAATAAACAAGCTTAACTTAGCCGTCAAAACACATGTGGGAAGAAACTTAACAGCCGTTCTTTCTTCCCATCTTCCTTCTCCTTAGAAGTGTGTTCTGTCTTTTCTGATACCTAATGAAATTATAACACTGCCAGTCAGAGATGATTCTAGAAAAGTTTTGATCTTCTGCCATAGGGTCTTGTGTCTTACTGTCCTTCTTCCACCTTTTAAAATAAAATGCTTATATAATTATCCAATTGACATTTGCTTAGCCCTCTGCTGTTAAAAACAAATACAAATGTTATGCGATTTTTAATAAATTTATTACTGACTTAAAGCTTTTTACATAGGAATCAATGGTAGACTAGTGAATGATTCTCTAGAAACAAGTATTGTTAAATTACAGTAAAATGACTTTTCACAAGAATTATATCTTTTAATCCAGGGGTGTCCAACCCATGGCCTGCAGGTTGCATGCAGCTCAGAATGGCTATGAGTGAGGCCCAACATAAAATCATAAATTTACTTAAAACTTTTTTTTGCTCATCGGTTTTTGTTAGTGTTTGCGTACTTAATGCATGGCCCAAGACAACTCTTCTTCTTCCAGTGTGGCCCAGAGACACCAAAAGGTTGGACACCAATACTTAAAATAATAATAGTAGCTAATATTATTGTGTGCCTACCATGGACAAGGTGGTGCATACTTTTCTGTGATTATCTTTTTTAATTGTTTAATATCCTAGGAGCAGATACTTAAATAAGCTCCACTTTATAGATGCAGAAACTGAGTCTAGAAGTTAGGGAGGGCTCCCCTTTCCAAAAGTGAGGCGTGTGAGATGGGACTGTACCTGACTTGCATAAGGTTACCTGCCTTCCATTCTAAGTTCTTTTCTATTGGGTCAGACTGATTATTACAGAAGTTGAGGGAGAGGAGGAAGTCTGGGCTAACCCAGTCACTACATGCCCTGTCTGTTTACCGACAAGTCCAAAGACTTACATTATTTGAATTACAACCTTGAAAGTCAATGTGATCTCAAAGTTCTTCCCCAAAAATGTCTACACCTAAATACCTTAGTTACTACCAATCAGTATACCAGCTGTTAATTTTCATATCCTAATTTAATGAGTGCCATTATGGTTTTTCTTAAATTCAACAGAGAGTAAGTAAAAACACTATGTTGAATAGCTGACAAATGGCATATGCTCAATAAATCCTAGTTTTGAGACGGAGTCAATAAAAGCTGAACACCAAATCAAGAGCAGAAGATGGGTTGGGTCCCTGGTAATCTTTTCCTGGTATTCTTGTATAATGTCAAGCTTTCTAAATATTAGTATAAATTCAGGTACAGCTTGACTTCCAATCATAAGCTTAGATATGTGTTCTAAACACAGAAAACCAGAGGATAAAATCTGACACCGAATGGAAAGTGGAGCCAGGGATGCATTGTGATAACCATTCACAGATCACAGTGGCTGCTGCTAAGGAATATTTTCATTGTATTTCCATGCTAATATTATACCCCAAATAACTTGCCTTTTGGCTACACCCAGACAAAAATGTCCAATAGTGAAAATCGAGCATTTGTGATTGGCTCAGTATTCCCTGGCAAGAAATTATAAAAAGTAGAAGTGGGAGGTTCTAGGCCTTTCTCCTTTTTATTTCTTGCAGGAATATATATATATTTTATAATGTTCAGTTACTTAAAAAGGAAAGAAGTTACAAAAGTAAAAAGGGGCTGCCTCTTGGCATCAGCTGCTTGAAGTACAATTTATATTTAGCCATAGTGTCTTGCATTTACAGGCACTCAAATATAAGATCTTTCAATATGCTGTTTCCTACTTAATGGTACAAATATGTGTACCATTGCTTTTGGAATAAAAACCAGAGGGAGTGTGCCCTGAAATCAATCTCCAGAAATGTGCCCTGGAAGAAAGTCCCTAAGGAAGGGCTGAGGAATCTAAACCATTACAAACACAAAAACAATTATGAATCAATGTGTTGTGTTCATACAAAGAAAAAGGCTGCTGACTTCATTTAACTTGAAAAGGAAGGCAGCCCACGAGCATTCCTCAGATGATAGTATCAGCTTCATTCAGCACTTAGTAGGCATTCAACCCCTGGAATACATAAAACAAGCTCATAAGATGTCCAATCAGTCAGTAAGGCAGAAGTTTAGCCAAAGGTGTAGCTATAGACATTACACTCTTACAGGTGATTAGATGGTGAATGTTTATTTGCAAAGCTTTACGAAAGCCTGGTGCCAACTTGGGGCTGGTGAAAGGCCTTTGCTTAAATAAATCTTCCCAGTCACCAAAAGATTTTTACACTGAGGGCTCTGTTCAGAAATGGAAAATTTCTTAATGGATGAATGACTTCCAGATTTAGCTGATTCTATCTAATGCTGTCATAATGGGTTCCATTTCATAAATGTCCCCAGACAGATGGCACTGTAATGTTAGGCTTGGGTCTCTGTATTTGGAATATTAGATCAAAATTTTATTCACTGCAAAATGAACCATACGAAAATGAGGTGGGCTGTTCAAATCCCAACCAGAACTCAGCTCTCAGCTTTCACATCCCAGGTATTCATCTATAGAATGGAGTTGATACTACTATTATGATGCCTCATAGTGATGATCTGAAGATTAAATGATATAGGCAAAGTCCTTAGGATCATGCCTGGTACATAGTAGGTTTTCACTAAATGTTTGCTGCTGTTGTTATTGTTATTTGGCAAGTTTTTTCTTAACCGGAGCATTAAATAGTTATGATTATTAGAGAGACAAACTAGTATGTATGCCTGAATCATTAAAATCGGAATTAATTCAACAAGCCTTGATGAAACACCTACTACATGCTACGTATTGTGATAGAGGATGCAACAATGAATAAGCGGTTCTCTGTCCTTTGAGAGCTCACAGTCTAAGGAGGAGAAGATAAAAGTGATTGTACTGTATGGCGGGAAACAGGCTATGAAAGAGACACACGGAGAGTTGTGGGATGACAGTGTCCCTTGGAGTAACTGCGAAGGGCAGTGCTGGGGTGGTTTCAGCAGAGGCGCTGAGATTCTTTAGGTGGAGACAGGAGGGGAAGCTGTGATCCATGAGGCAGTTTAGGTGGTAGATGGGGTGACTGGAGACAAAATTGGAGACCGCTGTGTCTTCGAGGAGCTAATTCATTTGCTATTGTTGCAATGACTTTTTATTTTCAGTCAGGTCCTGTTGGAAATGTATCGGCATTCTATTATTGATGTATATAGTATGATATCACTGTAGTTATAAACATAAAGTATCTGTCTGTCTTTCACTGAATGACAATTTCCGCTTTCTGTTGCAGTTCCAGTTGCAGATGTTCGATATCGTTTGTTCCACATCGTGGGCCAATAAAGACAAGTGCTGCGAACTACCAGGCCTGGTAAGCCAGCTTCAATCATGATTTGGTCTGTTCTTTACTGACATTTTCTAAAGTTGTATTACATTTTCCCTGAAAAGGAAACACTTTTGTAAAACTCATATTGGAGACAATTCATTGTGATGCTAATGAAAATTAGAGAGACACTAAGAAGGAGGTATGTCTGAAACCAGCAGAACACGTTGCCGTACTTGGCGGGACGGCACCGCTCCAGGCGTGCCGTGTGCGTGGTCCAGAGGCTCCCAGACTTCCTGGTTCATGCAGCCCTTAGTGTTGGCATATTTCATGGCGTCCATAAGCCAAAAGAAATACCCAACAATTACATTTCTGAAGTCATTAGTCCAAACCTCTTCCTAAGTGTTTATGTCCTAATATCTCAATGGCCATATGAAAAAATTGAAAGAAAAAAATGATCTATTTCTTTTATTCTTAACACAATTACTTAATCAGATGTGTGTGCCTATTGGGAGTGTACAGTTTCTTATACCTTGAAATCAGATTGGACATCTCCATGCTCATTCTTTTTTTGCATATTAGTTTTTCTCCTGGTACTTGATTTCCCTCATAGCAATTGCTGGAAAACCAGGTTTGCAAATATGTGACATCATCAAAACAGTATTTCAAAACCTAATGTTGAAACTGTGAAATATTAAGAGCTAATCATTCATACAAAGTCTCATGGGAGCCTAATGCTTTCTCTTGAGTGTTTAGGACATTCATAGTGCTGCTGTGAGTTAGTTATGCTGTTCCAGGGCATCTG
This sequence comes from Micronycteris hirsuta, assembly GCA_004026765.1. Taxonomy (NCBI): domain Eukaryota; kingdom Metazoa; phylum Chordata; class Mammalia; order Chiroptera; family Phyllostomidae; genus Micronycteris; species Micronycteris hirsuta. The sequence goes on from PVJI01011717.1 coordinate 32,779, forward strand.
GGTACAAGTTTCAGAATCATAGTCATATGCGATATAACCTACATGGTGGTACTAGAAAAACACAACTTTTTTTTCATTATTAACTCCATGTATCCCCATTTTCATTATTAACCCCATGTATTCATAGGGATATATATATATATAAGCAGATTCCTATCTTAAGATCCTTAGGGCCAGGGAGCTGAAATAGATGGCCCCACCATGGTTGAATGGTAATCATGTCTTAATCATTGAATGTGGGAACGGAGAAGCTGTTATAACATCTGGGAGGTTTGCCTTTTTAAGATCTTACAACATATCACATCATCTATCACAGGCAGGAAAATCCTGGTGGCTGTGTTTGAGAAGGAAATAACTTACTCTTTCTTCATCAAAACACATTTCTAAGTAGGCTCCGGGATGGAATTAAATTAGAGACGCTGATGTCATGCTTACGTGCAGGTGGATTGGAAATCGGAAGGGGAGATGCTCAGATTCCTAAGGTATATCAAACAAAATGTGATGACCACTTCTCCTAGGAAGGACTCGGGTCTCTTCGGAAGCTTTCTTTCATTTCATAATAGGAAGACATGGATGGAGACCCTTGCCAGCAATGGCAAAACCATTACCGAGTCTCTGGTCACAGGGGACCTGCTGCTAGTTTTATTGTGGGAATCTGTTGGGAGACTCAAGTTTGTATTTCCCTCTAGCTGTCCAGATGTCTTAACAAGGGGCCTTCTGGAAAGCTTTGATGATTGCCAAACATTTTAGGAAAAGTATGCACAGGATATACCGATCCTTTCCTCAACATTTTTGGGATTCTATTGTAAATATTCCAAAGACTGAGATTATTTTCAAATTGATGGTTTAATTATCATCTGTGCTCTATTCAGCTCTAACTTTTCCCCAAAGTCTTGAATAGCAAAGCTTATTTTCTCTCTCTCCTAAGGGACTGATTAAGTTATATAGTTTCTTATCTCAGTGTAGCCTTTTTTTTGGCTGCTATTCCAAATGGATATTCCCAAATTATTCAATCGCTGTTCACAGGTGCTCTGTCTTTTCTACACTCCAGGAACTCAGCAGATATACTCAGCCTGGCATTCGTAATGTTGCTTGTAATGTCACATGGCAACAAAAGTCTCCAGGAGAAGACATGTGACCTCCTATCTCAAAGCTTTAGGTTGATGCTGTGATTTTTTTGTCAGTCACAGAATGTGAGCAGTAGTTGAAATTATTACAAGGAATTGATGATATGTTTAAGCTTGGTTTTTGTTTTATTTGTTTGTTTTAGTATAGATGCAGTTGTTTTGGTTGACTATTTCAACAAGTTTTCTTTGAAATGGAAAAAATATTGTAATGCAAAGAAAGTTTGCAAGATCTTTAGTTCATGGAGTACTACTGCTCCAACTGAATTAAACAGTAGGCAGGTTCTGTGAGGGTTTTGTTGCGCCCACTTCTGCCTTTCTTTCTTCTCCTGGATTTCCATGCTGGTTTTAATAACATCCTTTAATAATGATGATTCTCAATGACTCACTAGACATCCATTCATTTTTCTTTAAAACAAAAGATTTTTGTGGTCAGGAGAGAATATTCTTTGCCTTTCTAGACTAATACTCACTTTAAAGTGTCCTAAATAAAAAAAAATTAGAGTTTATAAAATAACGTGTACAGCATATCTTGTTAACAATTATGCTATTTTTTTTCTTCTCAGAGGGATGAGGAGACCTGCCCAGACCTTCCCCATTCCTGCTCCTGTTCTGAAGCCAGCAATGGCGCCCTGGGACCAGCAGGCCCCCCAGTAAGTCTCGCCTAGCTGGGCTTAAACGTTCTTTAATAACATTTATAGTCACCCCTTGTTGCGTGTCTAATATGAGCTCTCTACTGTGCTAAACACTCACTTAATCTTATGAGCAAACTGAAGCACAGAGATGTCGCTAAGGAACTTGCCTGAAGAACACCGCTTTGACGAGCAGCTCTTCCAGTCCAGCTCCTGGAGATGACGCTCTTCACCACGCTGCAAGGCAGCCTCTCACATTGCTCTACGTGCAAACTCTTCCTTTCACACTCCTGTAGTTTATTCTCAGTGTGACCGTTTCAGATATTGGCCCTCTCCTTGTACCTGTCATATTTGCACACCCTCTTTTTGCCCATTCTGTATCAAAGTTTACATAGGAAATGGAACTTTCTACAGACAAAAAGGGGGAGAGAGAGGGGGGAGGGAAGAAGAAGGAAAAAGGGGGAAGAGAGGGAAGAAGATAAAAAAAAGAAAACATATTTTATACAATATAAAATTACACTATCTAGGTCTTTGAATTTACCATGATACATCTGCTGCAGTGTGTTTCAATGTTCACGTTATGTCTAACCTGCGAAAGTGGGGTTAGACAGTGACGAATCTATCAGGGCAGAAGACAAAGGAGACAGGGAGAAGGCACACCAGCGAACACAGAAACCCAGACCTTGCGGGAGGAACACCCGATGCCCGACCAGTCTCCGTGCGTTGGCTTCCCAGAGGTGGCCTGTGCAGGAGGTAACCCACACCGACAGCTGGCTTGCAGTGGGGAGCCTCACTGCAGGTTGGCACACCACTAACATAGCTGTCCTTTGTCTGTGGACCGTACTTCCCGAAGTGGACAAAAAGGAAGAGAACCTGCTGAGTGCATCTGAAACACCCCAGCAGTTTCCCTTAACTTTGGCACATAAAACATTCTTTCAAGCTATGGATGTAGAACCCAAATGCTTTTTTGAAAAAAAAAAAAAGATTATTTATCCCAAAGAAGCAAATGTGGAGTCATGGTAAAAGCATTGAATTTAAACCATAAGATTAGGCCAGTTGTTGAACCGCTGTGAACCCGCGGGTCACCGTGAGCCTCATTAAAAGAGCACCCACTTGTTTAGCGGGTATTGTAAGGAATATACAAGATAATATGTGTATAAAAGTTCTGAACCTTATAAAACTTTAATCAAACGTACAACTTGAGTTTAATTAGGGCATTGAAACCAAAGATTTATTTTCAACTGTGTGTAGATTACTTTTTTTTTAAACCCCAAAAGCATGTCTTTGAACTTTATCAAGGCTAATGCACATTGTTTAGTTTATTTGTTGTACCAGCTGTAAGGTATCCTATTATATAAACTATGTTTATTGACCCATTACTGTGGAGTATTTCTCTACAAAAATATTATTACAGAGAACATTCTGTGTACATCTTTTTGCAAACACGAGTGAGTGTTGTTGCAATAAGGCTTCGATATTTTGGAGAATAAAGAGGATGCATCTTCAGCTTCATGAAGAAACTCCCAAGTACTCCGTAGGGTGATTGTGCCAATGGCCTCTTCCCCAAACTCCATGTGAGAGCTGGCTCCCATGCCCCTCACCAAGACCCTCTGACATTGCCAAATGGGAGTGACTTCTTTATCTGGTGACGGCAAGCCCTACGTCATTGTTATTTTAAATAGGACTACCCCTCCCTGCTAGTGAGAGGGAGAAGTCTTTCACTTGTCTCTCAGCCATTTGGATTTTTTCCTAAATAAATGCCTATTTATAAACTGTGCCAGAGTTTTGTTTAACAGATTTTTTTCCTCATTAATTTGTAAGTGGTTTTAGGTACTGTAAACACTAACCCTTTTTGAACAGTATCATTCAGAAGTATCTTTTCCTGGTCTGTGGATTGTTTGTTATTGTGTATTTTATATTGTCTAGAAATTTTAATTCTAAAGTAGTCAAATTTAATATTTCTGGCAGTTATCACCTTTTATATTTTTATTTACCCCTTCGTTTAGCCATGATTCATTTAGAAGTATCTTTTTAAATTTTCAATCATGTGCAATTATTATCTTTTTCTTATTGACATTAATTGTATTGTAGCACTTTATCAGGAAGATAGGCTGTACGGTACCAATTCTTTGACATTTGTTGATTCTTGATATTTGCTTTGTGGCCTTTGTTCAAATTTTATAGATTTTCTATGGAGGCTTTAGAAAAATGCATGCTCTATAATTGTGAAGGTCAGCATTTTATTTTATTTTTTAAATTATATTTTATCGATTATGCTATTACAGTTGTCCCAGTTTTTCTCCATTTGCCCCTCAGAAGTTCATCATTTTAAATAAAAAATCCAGTAAATGAAATTGTAAATTGCATTATTAGAATTTTCATCTGTATTAATTCTTTCTTTCCATTATGAAATAGATGTTTAAAATCTTCCACTCTAATTGTTAAGTTGTCAAATTCTGTTTGTAATTCTGCATTATATATCCTGAGATAGTGTTATCATATGCAAAAAATTAGAACAATTGTCTCCCTTGTGACTTGCTATATCAACATTTCTTTCATATTATTTTTCTGATATATATTTTCTTCTTTTAGTTTTAACCTTTCCAGGTCTTTATATTTTGCACATGTCTCTTAAATAGCATATGCCTGGATTTTGTTTTTAAACTTGTTTTACAATCCTTTTTTCAGAGTTTAATCCAATTTCTTGTTTGTGATAATTAACCTATTTGGGTTTATATTCCTGTATCCATCACCTTGATTTCTGCCTTCTATTTTTCCACTGTGTGTGTGTGTGTGTGTGTATGTGTGTGTGTGTATATGTGTGGCTTTCTTGGTTGATTTAGGTTTTATTTGCAATTGTTGCCTTTTTGCTTTTATTCTCATTCTTTTCCTCTCCACTAATTTGGAAATTATATTCTCTCTATTCTTTTAATAGTTCACCTAGAAATTTAACTTGACAAAATAAAAAGAATCAAGATTTCTACCCTTCTTTCACCTAACATGATATTCTTGGAATTCTTTTCTCTTGGATTATTCTTTTTATAATTAATGTGCTGATGCTACCCAGTATTTCAGACATTTTTTATCATCACAAATTAGACATTTTATTTCTTGTTACAAATTATTGGGTGTTAAGACTTTCCTACATATTTGCTGTCTTTTTTTTTTTGTTCACAATGTCTTCTGGTAGCATTTTTATTTTTCCTAAAGTACACCCTTTGGATGTTTCTTTAATGAGAGACAATTGGTAGTAAATTTCTAGTTTTTGTTCATCTGAAAAGGCTTTTATTTCCCATGTTATCATGGATGGTTGTTACAAAGACTTCTAACTGCCCCCCTCCCCAAATTTCTAGTTTTTGTTCATCTGAAAAGGCTTTTATTTCCCATGTTATCATTTGATGGTTGTTACAAAGACTTCTAACTGCCCCCCTCCCCATATTCATTGCCACGGCTTCTTTTCAGTAGTAGAACCCCCTGAGTTTTAGCCAAGTGCATGGCCATTCTGCTAGGGGCTTGATTCCTTAGCATCTGTGGCCTTCGGACTAAGTTCTGGCCAGTGAGAGAGAAGGTAGATGCAGTCACCCTGGATGTTGTTCTGTAAAGAAACCAAGTGCTCTTCTTCACCAGCCTTACCCTTCTCAACGGGCTGGAACTCACATGTGGTAGTGAGCTCACTTTGATAAGCAACATTCTGGGACAGAGCAAAGCAACAGGATGGAAGCAACCGAGGTTTCACACTGTCTTACATGGTAAAGCTACTCTGCTACACTGAACCAGTCATCGGCTTGCATATTAACATAAGACACTAATAAACTTCCTGTTTTGCTTAAAAATGTTCATATTGACTTCAGTTAAAACCCTGAGGCAAGTTCCCAAACTTAGTACAATCCTAGATTAACAATTATGTTTCCCTGAGCACTTTGTAGATACTGTTATACCATTTTACAGCTTCCATTGTTGCCACTAAAAGTCAGCTGTCAGTCAAATTATCATTCTGTGAGAAATTTTTTTCTCTGGTTGCTTTCAAGACCTCTTTTTTTGATCTGAAGTTTCACTACAATATGTTTTGGAGTGGATTTTTGATGTTGTTTTTTGCATTTTGGAAAATTTGGGACATCATGAACTGGAACACCAATGTTCTCATTAAATTTTGAGTTTTCTTAGTCTCTACCTCTGAATATTGCCTCCCTCTTATCATCTCTATTGTGTTTTTCTGAAATTCCAACTAGATGTACTTTATAACTTATAATTTTACTTTCATGTATTTTAACTTCTCTTATTTTCTGCTTTGCATCTCGAGGCTTCATTATGTGTAATTTCTTTAAATTTATATTCTAGTGTATTCTATTTTTAGCTATGTTTAATATGCCATTTAACCTATCCATTGTGTTTATGACTTTGATTATAATCTTTAGCATATCTAAAAGTTACATTTAGTTCCTTTTTAAAACTTTGGGTCACTTGTATAGTCTCCTCTTTTGGAACCCTTTCAAGGCTATTTTCCTTTATTATATTAAATATGGTTTATGTTATTTATCTGATAATTTGATAATTTCGGTGCCTCTGCAGTATATGTGGTTTTGATTCTACCATTTGTTTTCCTGCTGATTTTATCCATTCTATCTTGTTTCCATGTGTGTTTTGTGAATTTTTTTGAGTATATTTGAGTTCACATTACTTGAAACTTTATCTGTGAGACTATTTTGAGCCTAAATTTGAACCATATTCCTCCAGAGAATATATGTGCCTGCTTTTGCTAAGATCTCAAGTGCACAACCAACTGAAAACCACCTTAGGTTTAACTTTGCAGTTTTGTTTGATCCTCACAAACAGTGTGAATTCTAGCCTCAAGATTGTGTAAGAATCAGCTAATGGGTAATAGTTCTTAGGGAAGATAGTTCCTATTTTTCCCATAGCTAAAGTGGAAACAACATTTTGGTCATCCACCTGCTAGGGGGCCATTTTTTTTTCTAGTTCATTCAGAGTGCAGTCTTTCAAGTTGTTCAACTTTAATGAATGTTTCATATCCTACCCTCTCCCCACCTATCGCAGACCCAAGTGCACATTTCATTGCCTTGTGTGGGCTAAAAAATGCAAGCTTTGCAGTAAACCTCAGCCATCCTCACCATCTTTCCCCTGGGCAGTCTCAGTGTGCATGCCGGCTGCTATGGTGTTCTGTTCCCTCCCTCATTCCTGGTACTTAAGGGTTCAGTTCTTAATTATAATAATGTTTATTTTATTTTAAACAGCATTAATAAACTTTTTAGCTGGAGGCTTTTCAAGTTTTTTCATTTGCAGTACTGCTGGAACAAGTTATAAAATATTTACTTCCATATGACCTGAGAGTCAAGCTTTGTAAGGAGAGGAAAGCAGCAGAGAAGTGAATGAAAAGGGTTGTGCTCCAACTTGTTGAGGGGGGGGAGTAAAATGGAGAAGAGCTATTGAAAGTTTTAAATATTTAAAGTATAATAAACTACCTAAGAAGTACCCCAAATAAAATGTAGTACACCCTGTCCAATGATTAACATAGTTGTGATTATCTTCTCATTCAAGAATTTACACGGTAGTGCTACGTGCCAACACAACTGTAAAGAGCTATAGAGACACATGGGACAAAGAACCACATTCCCTTTGCCTAGACCAACCCTTTCTTATTAAAAAATGGAATTTTACATCCACAAGTATTTGTTGAATTCTTGTCATGTCCTCAGGGATGAGGGTCAGGGGTAAGATGGAAAATAAGTTAGAAATGTAAAATGGTCCCTGGCTTTTGGACACGGTGCCTCTGGCGTGGATATCTATGAGTCATCTGGTCACAATCCTTTAAAAATGTGCAAACAAAGTTAAAGAATTGGCCAGACTAGGTATATTGCTTGGGATGCATTGGGCTTGCTGCAAGAAACAGAAAATTTCACACGAAGGCAGTGGTGTAACCTGTCAGGGCATTTGGACATTCCTTGTTTGCTCAACAAAAGACTTAGAGGTCCCTGTTTCATGCAGGAGCCCGTTGTTCCAGCTTCCCACCTGGCTTTCCTTTGGCTTGATGCTTCTTCATCAAAGTGGCTCAAGCTGGGTAACATGCCCATTCCTAGTTGCAGAGGAGGCTGGGAAAGCAAATCTCCTTGATTTCCAGGCTTTACAGTAGGAGAAATAAAATGGAAAGGAGTCAGGAAGGACTTTGGAGCCAACCAACAATATATGCTACACTGGGGGGAAATATCTGCATCATCCATAACAGTTAAAGATGTACTATCCAGATGTATAAAGAATCTCTGCACATTAAAGAGTAAAATGCATGCAACTCAATAGAAAACTAGGTGTGTATATATATATATATATATATAGGTAGTTGCATTGAGATAAAATGCAAATGGACAAACATGAAAAGATGCACAATCACAGAAGCATTAAGGGAAATAAAAATTAAAATAAGAATAAAGTATTGCTTTTATCAATCACATTAGTAAAAATGTAAATTTTACAATATCAGATACTAAGGGTTAGAGAGACAGGGACCCTCTTAAACTCTTGGCAGACAGCATAGCTTTTTTGGAGCAAAATTTGAGAATGTATTTGCATATTTGTTAAATTTCATTTGTAGTTCTACTTGTTGCTACCTTAAATGTTAACATTTTTACTTAAATGTTAACCTTTATATTTGAGATGTTTAAGGATGTCAATTGCATTATGGTTTAAAGAGCAAACAATTGTGGGGGAACGTCCTGCATTTCCAACTGTGGAAGAATGGTTAAACTATTATGTATCCATGCTATGGACAACTCTGTAACTCATCAAGAATAAGTTAGATCCAAATGTTCCAGTATGGAAAAATCTCTAAAACATTAAGTTAAAAGTCATATAAAAAGTTCGATGTCACATATGCAATCTATATACATCAAATAATACCAAAAATGCTATAGGTAATGATTTTTTAAAATGCATATATCCCTGTGCATAAAATGAATTATATAATTGTATGCAAACAGTCTCAAAGATAAGCAACCAACTGATGCCGGGGACGAGAATGAATTAAAATGGTTGAAAAACAAGCTGGAAGAAACCTTAAAGACCATCTGATCTAGTCTTTTTCCAAGTGATGCGAGCCGATGGTACCCACATGATTTTCAGTAGTCATGGACATGGCAGGAAATAAATTGGAATCACATAGTGAGAAAGATACTGCATTTCCAATAGTCTTTTATTCCTTCTGCTCAGGTGAAGGGGTTCTTCTCAGCCTGGTGTCCATATGGTCATACTAATAGTTATTATCCTTTTTTTAAACAAAGAGCAAACCTGCAACTCAAAAACTTCAATAGGAACAAAATTTAGCTAAATTGAATAATGTCATTTATAGTATATCTTTAAGGTTTCCTTCTATTCTTGGAAAGTAATATCTTTTCCACTGTAGTGCTATAATATTTGCTTTTAAAATTGATTTAAGTGAAGTAGTGACTCAGTTAGAAATATTCAAAGGTTATATGTGCACACATATATTTACCTGCATATATACAAGGAATATATGTTTGCAAAGATACACATACATATAGTTTATTATGTGTGTCCATGTACCTATATAAGAAAAAATGTTATTAAATAATTGTACGTGTGGTGCATAAATATGACAAAAACCTTTGCAGGGAATGCAAATAACTAAAGTTACAGAAAAACGAATCAGGAAGCTTTTTACAGTGTAAACACAGAGTTGTTATTATTCTCCCATGCTTTTTACAACTTAAAAAATTTAATCTCAAAGTTGTGGTATAAGACATATAATTTTAGATTAGTGGTATATTTTATCATTTGCTTCCATTAGTAGTAGTAATCCTGACATCATTAAATTTTAACAATCCCATAACTTTTTAAAATTTAAAAATATTTGGCATAGAAAGTTTGCTCAGATTATGAAATCATTAGCAGTGAGGCTGGGTCTGTCTGGGTGGCGCTTTTCCAGCTAAGGTTCATGATGAGCCTACATCATTATGCAGTGTGTTGGCCTTGACACAAAATGAGAATTACATAACCCACATTAGGAAAATGGATGAAATAAACGGCTTTAAAATGTGTCTGTGTGCTAATACCTCACATCTGTTTGCCAGGGTGGTCCAGGACTCAGAGGACCAAAGGGCCAACAAGGTGAACAGGGTCCAAAGGTAACGTTCTCAGTCTCGATATCTCAATATCTCACTACCCCTCTCTCTCTCCTCTCTCTCATAACTAACCATAATGATCTGGGGGCTCAGTACTTTTTACTCTTTGTAATCTAAAGGTCCTTACATGTTTGTCCCAGTTGTGTCTAAGTCTTTCCCCTTATTCTTAGACATGTATTTTTCATCAATAAGAATATTGACTAACTATTTAGAATAGAGTCAGTGATGAGGTCAGAAATAAAGTGACAGTGTTCTCAGAGGCGTGGTCCTCTCTCTTGGGCATTCTCTTCTTTCTCGCTTTATCGGGGCAGCCCTGAACGCAAGTAGGCAGCGGTCCCTCCCACGTAATTTCTCAGCTTGGGAATTCCTCCCTCTTTCCTCCCACTATGCATAACCACTCACGCAACTCTATTTTCTGCTCACCCCGCCCAAGGCCACCAAGTGCACTGGTTCAGGCTGGGCGCTGTGCAAAGGCGCCGACCAGGAGGACCAAGCTGTGCAAAGCTATGTCGAGGCGCATGTTTTTCTACTTTGCACAAAAGCTCCCGGAGGGATGGCAGAAGCCCAGCCACTAACTGAGTTCAGGCTTCGCCACCTTCTCTCTGCCTTTTGGTCAATCTTCTTACTGATCTCCTGGCTTCAGTGGGTTGATTTTCTGATTGAGTTTTCACATCTTCCCCCAGATTCATTCCTTGAAAGTTATACAAGGTCATATCACACTCTTAAAACCTGTTGTCATATGCTGTTTGCCCTGAGAATACAATTCACCTTCCTGGGCACGGGATTGAAGGCGCTGTATAATCTGACTGCCTGTCTCATTTTCACCACATTCATCCACATGATCTGTTCTCCACCCATCTTGCTTGACTTACTGTCTCAATGTGGTTACTTACTAAATTTGCATAGTATTTATTCTTGGAGAAGAGAACATTGCAAGGTTTTTTTTTTTTACTATAAAATTAGAAACAAGTGAAGCAAGGTAGAAGAGAATATGGAGGGGGGGACCCAGTAAAAAAAAGGAGGAGGCTGAATATAATTAATCAGTTACTAGCCAATTCAAAACTTAGACCAGAAGAAATCTCTGTTTTTGTTTTGTTTTCTGAGACTGTGACACATTTTTCAGGCACAGACATGAAGTATCTTACTTGGCTTCATCTCTTGTATACTGCAAGAAGGCCTGTGGTTTAAAAGCTTCTTCTCAGACGATGATATGCGGGGTCTTCCTCAGTTTAACCCCAGGGTATTGCTGATGAGCTCCTGTAGGTGCTGCTCTGTCCTCCAAACACATCTAACCCCATGACTCTGTGGTTTAACATTCTCATTGGGTGATGCTTCTAGTGATGTAGACATTAGGAATTCATAGGTGTTCGATGATCTCAAGATTTACCCCTTTCCTCTAATATTCTATTCCCACAAGCTTACTACTGATGTGGTTGTTTCTGTATGATGATTTTGGTGAATCACAGATGCAAGTATGTAGTGGTTTTCGGAAAAAGTCTTGGAGAAAGGACGCTCATATGTCTGCCAAGGTGGACAGTGTAGGAACAGATAGACTGTGCTTTCCAGCCAGAAAGCCCCAATCCATGCTATTTTTTATTTTTTGGCCTTGCTTTTCTGTTACAATAAATAGTTAATAATAATCAAGAAGCTCAGAGAAGCCGTCTCTGGTTCATTTCGGTCTTTCCTAGTCATTTGTATCTCATATTTTATAGAATAAAATGGACCACCAACTTTCTGCCTTCTAATCCATTCCCAGTTCCTCAATAATATACAAACATTATTAAATAACCACAAATATTAAGTAATATTTGTAAATCACTTCCATGTCTCCTTCATCATATTTTTAAAAATCTGCCCTGGCTGGTGTAGCTCAGTGGATTGAGCGCAGACTGGGAACTAAAGGGTCCCGGTTCGATTCCCAGTCAGGGCACATGCCTGGGTTGCGGGCTGGGCCCCCAGTGAGGGCCATGTGAGAGGCAACCATACATTGCTGTTTCTCTCCCTCTCTTTCTCCCTCCCTCCTCCTCTCTCTAAAAATAAATAAATAAATAAAATCTTTAAAAAAAAAATCTAGCTACCTCTTTCTTGCCTTCTCTTATTCAATGTTTCTTATTTTTTAATTTTTTTTATTGTTGTTCAATTACAGTTGTCCCCTATCCCCCATTACTCTCCCCTCCCCTACCCACCCCCCACCTCCTGCATTCAATTCTCCTCCCCCTGCTATTGTCTTTCTCCATTGGTCCTTTAAATATGTTCCTTGACTTGACCCTTCCCCTACTTTCCCCCATTATCTCCCTCCCCCCTCACCTCTGGTCACGGATGTGGAGGTGATCTGGCTGTGACACTTGTCACCCCATTGATCACCAGGGTTGATTCAGCTGATCTGGTTGGCTAGGCAGTGTCCCCTTCCTCCCTCACCTATCCACGTGCATCCCTCCTGAAGCTGCACACTCGGTCAAAGAGGACGACCTTCCCAACTAGAGGAGAGGACCAGTTTTTGGTCAAGGCTATATGAGTAGCTGCGCTCCCCTGCTAGCACCTCCAAACAAACTCTCAATGTTTCTTATAAAAATAGTTTTCCTTCAATGCTTCTACATCCTCACCTCAAAAATAATTCTTTTTGGGGAGGTAGGTAAATATTCACATTACCTTTATCCACAGTAGCAAGAAACTGGAAACAATCCAAATGACTCTCAACAGGTAAATGAACAGTTTTCTGTCTATCCATGCAATGACATGCCACTCCACAATCAGAAGGAACATACTGTGGAAGCAAGCCACTCTGTGAATGAACCTCAGAGTACTCTGCCACGTGAAAAAAGCAAAAACACAGGAGCCCTTAGTGTAAAATTCCATTTATATACAACCCAACTCGTTCTTAACCGACAGACGATTTCCGTTCCTCTGGGCAGCCTCTGAAATTGCTCTCGTTAGTCACCAGGTATCTCCTGGACCACATCCATGGCCCGTGGTTAATTCTTACCTTACTTGAGATCTCTACGGCATTTGACGTGACTGTCAGCTCTCTATTTGAAATTTCCTCTCCCTTTGGCCTTTCCCATACCACTCCAGCTCTCCACTTTCATTTCCTCCCTACTGTTTAGGGTCTTCCATTTCGGACTCTTTCCCAGGCTTCTCTTCTTCTGATTGTCATCTCATCTTTATCCATTTCCTCTTTCATTCTGTCAACGATCTCCTTAATAATCTCACCCACAAACACATCTTCAACTACTCCAAAATCCATCTCAGCTCAGACTTCTGTTGACCCCCAGACAACTTGACATTTCCCCATGGTTTTCCTCACATACCTAAAACGTACGATGTCTTGGGTGACCCTTAATATTTACCACCCCCTTTACACCATTTTGCTTTTTCTTCTGTATTGCCTGTCCCTAGTAATGGATTCGTGAGTCTCACATTTAAGATGATACCCAGGTTCTGGAAGTCTTAATTTAGAAAAGATTGGCTTTCATTGGAGTCACAGAATGAAAGAAGGGGAAGGAGTTGTGGTTGAGGATAAGTAGATTTTCTGGGTCTAAGATTACCGAGACATGTGGTTTTAGCCAAACCACAATACACTTACTTCCAAACTGTAGAAGTAAGAGTTGCTAAGGTGAGAAGAAAGTCTGATTATGAGAAGAGAGGAATTTAAATAATTTCAGGTTAGGGAAGGCCATTCGATGACCACTGAAATGGCATGGGGGAGGTGGCAAGATTATGATGACGAAGAAAATGGAGGGAAGATGCAAAGTCTTCAATAAATGCAGAGGAATGGCCCTGTGGTAGGCAATTGACAGCAGGTAATTGAATTGCAGAGAGTATAGTTCAGACGGATGGTATAAATCTTTACAGGCCAGGAGGGTGGTCTTGAAGCATTTATATCTTTTGGATTTGTTATGGCATGTGGGAGGTCTAGGAACTCACATAATTGACATAGAGTTCTTATTTATGGAAGCAAAAAAATATAAAGTTGCAGAAACCCTTGTGTGTTTACTCTTTTGGTTTACTGATGACATTTTGCCTGGGAGGTGAATCATTTGAGGTTTGGTGTCTTGGTATCCCATGAATATTTCACATCTTAGGAAAAATTATTTAAGGAAATACATTATAAGTGTGCTAAGCAGAAATGTTTCCTGGGTACAAGAGGGTCTAACTTAGCTCTGGGATGACTTCCCTCTCTTGCCTTACAGGGACCAGAAGGGCCTCGGGGTGAAACTGGCCCTCCAGGACCTCAGGGTCCCCCTGGACCACAAGGACCAAGTGGTCTGTCTATTCAAGGAATGCCTGTGAGTTGTGTATAAACATTCAGACAGGTTTTTTAAATTATTATTTCTCCATGAGTTATAAAGAATGAACTTTTGTCTTTTGTGCCTTAATAATGAGCCTCAGTCCCTATCGACTCCTACAAATAAGACTTGAGACATAAAAGTAATGATTGAGAGTTCATTCATCAGCCAGTTTTGTTGTTCATTAGCAGGATCCTTTACAAACACACACAAGGCTAGGGAGTAAGTCTGTCCACGAGCAATTGGTCTGCAGAATAGTGTTTGACTAAGTCCTTACCATTAACAAACGTTATACAAATGTAAGTCACCCATTATGTATTTGTAGTGGACACAGATTAATGAGTCTTTTATTTGCTGTCCTTGCTTCAAGGAGCATCAAAGGGCCGCACACTAAGTACGGGTTTTGGATTGTAAACGGTGTACTTCTTACCACCTCATGTCTCTTTAAAGCCCTTCTAAAGCACTGAAAACAAACTTAATTTCACTCTCTGATTTTCATTAACCTAGAGATCTAGATTTATAGAATAAGCTAAACTTTACCCTAGAGATCTAGATTTCTAGAATAAAACTAATCTTTGTAATTAATATTTGAAGCAAATGGATCCTTTCAAGCCATTTTCAGCAGTCGTTCTGTGCATATGATGTCTCTCTAGTTTTCTTTTCCAGAGTCATTTTCACACTTTAGAAAGCATTAACATGTCAATATGTACAGTTACTAGTACTAATCATAAGGATTTGTTGAGGTCTCGCTCCCTGCCAGTTTCTGTGTTTGCTTTTCCATTATTTTAATTTCTAGCCAAAGCAAAACAAAAATCTATATGGATAATGGTTTTTAAATCTAAACTGTAAACAATATTGAAATGTTCAAGACTCCCCTCCATATATTTACTGTACAGGCTTAGCCATATTAGACTGTATGTTCTGTGTTTAAACTATTATGATATATAAACGCTCAGTTTACTGGGAATGTTTATGCTAGTAGCATAGCGTATGTGAGAAGTGAAATATGCTGTATTTGGATGTTCACATGAAAGTAACTTCATCTTGAAAACATTAGAACAGTCCATGGAGAAAAAGAAAAGACTAAGAATCCAGCTATGTGAACCTGACCCCGTGCACTTTTATATATTCAGGGAATGCCAGGAGAAAAGGGAGAGAAAGGAGAGACTGGCTCGCCTGGTCCACAGGTACTATTTTTGTGTTTTGTTCTTTAGTTTATTGCTGTCAGCTCTAGCCTAGAGCTTTGTTAAGGATGGGGGCGGGGAGAGACAGTAGTAGCATTAAAGATGGTTAGTCTGTACTCATTTATCTTATTCCCCCTCTAAGGGTCATACTAATGGTTTCGGGGTAAACCCTGGCGGGGATATTCCCCTCTTGTGAATGACTTGTGGGCTCTGAGTTCTCAGTCACAGAGGCCTCCAGGAACCTGGGCATGAAGGCAACTCACTTTCATGACTCTTGACTCTGATCTTGTCCTCGCTCCACCTAGGGCTTCCCAGGAGGCGTTGGTTCACCAGGACGCGATGGCTCTCCGGGCCAGAGGGTAAGGACTCGCCCCAGGTTGGTTGTTAGCACAGCAGATTCCTCACCGAGTCACGTTTTGCTTCTGTCAGGTTTCTATGCAAAGAAGTCAATCAAACCAGGTGTGTTTTTCTTTCCCACCCCCCCCCCCCCCGACTTACAGTCTATCTGTGCTGCATCCATTTTTCTTCATTGACATTTTCTATGTCCACCACTTTCATCAAAACCTGGAACTTTCATAAAATTTTCCCCAATTAACAGCACCTCTTTCTGAACATTCCTGTAACCTGAATACAAGTGGCACTGAATTATGTGTATTGATTGAGCCAATTTTCCATTTTTTTCTAATTCTCAAAAACAAACCTAAAGGAAATCATGAATCATATGAATCGATATTTAAATATTATGACAATCTGCAGCACTCTCCTTTTATTTAATGTATGTCAATTATTTTTAACTTGTTGAAGTGAATGACAGTCAAAGAAATTATAAGGATGGTTAGGAGAGGGATGAGATAATACTTAGTCTGTTTAGTCAATATCTTTACTGAGCCAGGTTTGAAGTTCTTATCCTCCAAGATATTATAGCGTACTGGGAGGAGCTATAACCAAATAAGGAGTTATAATAATGCTTACAGAATCCCATGGGCACACAAAGAATAGTTAACTAATGCAGACTTGGAGGGTCAGGAAAAGCTTACTAGAGGAGACCGAGTATCACCTAAGATGTAGAAACTAGCGAGGTGCACAGGGAAAGGAAGCTAGAGTGAGCAGAGAAAATGGCACATACAAAGGACAAGAGATGAACCAAAGGTGGGCATTTCCAATATTGCATACAGTTCAGTGTGGCTGGAGATTAGAGTGCAGAGTGAATGTGTGTGTGTGTGTGTGTGTATGCACTTGGGAATGGGGAGATTGTCAAGAAATGAAGCTGCAGCAGTAAACACAAATTTACTTGTATCACCTCTTTATTTTTTTCAGACTACGGGTTTTGCGTTTAGCAGGAAGGCAATAAAAAAATCTGAATTTTCAGCAAGGAAGAGAGACTGGTCTTCCCTAAACTGTCACTGATTTAGACATGTAGGCAGCTCCAGTTTCTGTCAAGCCTGAATTATATGGAGTGGCAGCCACTGAGATCCAATCCAGTGAAGGATGGCATGTTTGGCATTCAGTGGTATCTTTGGTTTATCTTAGCCTTTGGGTTAAAAAACAATTGGCTGGCAGACTCACTTCTCTACTCAAACAAGGCGTGCCTTTAGCTCAGGGTACTTAGACTGCTCAAGAATAAGAAGATTGCTTTTCTCTATAGAAAGCTAGGTGTGGGACCTTAAATTTTGTTCTGTGTCCTTTTTTCCCCCCAAACTTTCATTTGCTTAAAAACTCAGTTTAGTCTTAGTCTCTGTCTATCAAATGGAATTACTCAGGCTGCAAAGCACAGCCAGGTGAATGCATTTAAAGGAGGCATTCTCTGAAAGTCAGATTTATGTAGGTTTCTTGTACATGTGGAAGGAGTGTCTAGGAGTATTTATATATTTTGGCAAAGGGCTTAGGCTAAGATCCTGTGTGGTTACACACCTAGATTCTTTCATGGTTCCTGAAAATGGCAGTTCTACTGATTTGGTTCAGGGAATCGCCATGATTTATCTGTGCCTGAGGTCCAGTGTTGGCAAAGAACTCATCCAAGCATATTGGATCAGTGTTGGGATCATTTGGTTTTGGAATTCTTTTTTAAAAAACACCCAATATACCAACAGAGACTTTTTGTAAATATTTTGCTATTCCTCCCAACATGTTTTCTTTTATAAGATGAAAAGTCTTAGAGCTATAATTAAGTGATAAGATATCTGTACATGAATTTTCTTTTCCTCTCTCCCCCAACTTGGAGGGAAAACTTTCAGAGTATGTCCAATTCCCACTTTGTCAAATTCTTAGATGGGAATGAACTTGCTTTTTAAAACTTGTTTTTGGAGGGCACTTATTCTTTGTATGGCCATGTTAAAAAATAATGTGAGAATCCTGTGACAGTTGTTTTAGAAAAGGTATTTGAGGGCACTACTATTCCAGTGCACAACTCTAGGGGGTGCCATTCACAGAGGTCAAAATACAATGGTGTGCCCTGGAATTGTGTAATGTGGCTGCCATGCCTGAGGAAAGGATTCTGTATATATATTTTAATATCTAATATCTTATTTAATAAAATATTAATTGAGCACATAACAGTGGAACCTTAGTACTCATTCCAGAATTCTTGACAAGTGCCAAAACTGATGAGTACCAAGCAAGCGATGAGTGATGAAGCATTTTCTCCTGTGGGGCGGCGTCACGACTCATAGAAGTTCTAGCAAGTGCAACGATCCAGAAAAAGCACTGAGGGCCGAGACATTTTTTCTCATTAAAATGCGACGAGTACAGGGTTTGACAAGTTCTGAAGCCAATGAATGCTGAGGTATGACTGTGTCATGTACCATAGACTATGCTCAACCCAGAGAGCCATGTCCTTTTCTGCCTCCAGAGGGGAAGGATCCAGAAGAGGAGAGACCTTCAATATCTAAAGAAAGCATTCTGTGTAGACCTGGAGGAGGTGGAAGGATGGGGTGGTGCCAAGGGCGCGACCCTTCCATGGGCCAGGCAAACAAGTAGGAAAACAGTCCGAAGGGAAGAAAGGTGGGTGAAAACAGAATTATTTAGGTGGCTCTGATCTGTTTAGTCGAATATCTTGGGACTTAAGGAAAGTGAAAGGTTTAGAACAATTAGATCGTTATTTAGCAGGATTGTAAAGTAGGAGCCCAGGACCACATGCCATGGCTGGAAGGACAGATCTAGGACATGGAGCACCTTCATGGAAGGGCAGGAATGTCCAGAACTCTGTGGTTAGGCAGGAGGAGAGGAGAGTCATTCATGGAGTATTAAGGACAAACACTCAGGATTATTCCTGCTCTTCCTTGGGCCACCCTAAAAGGCAAACCTGCAATCAGAAAATAATGATAACAGCAGCAGTAACAACCGTGGCATAGAACCGACAGAGCAAACCCAGTGCACAAAGAAACTTACTGCCGAGATGCCTGGGAAGCCACTTCCAGGAAACTGCCCAGTTAGGCTGGAGTGTCCAGGGACTCAGGAAGCAGAGATACTTTTTTTTTTTTTTTAAATCACTCTAAGCACTTGAATGACTTACAGTTACTGTAACTTCATTCCTCTGATCTTGAGTGAGCAAAGCCTACTGTAGGTGTGGAAGGAGGAAGCTGGAATACATGTGTGTGATGCTGTCCAATCAGTGCTTCCATCTCCTTCGAGAGCCCCGGGGGTCAGTGAGCTAGGTGTGCTGCAGAGGTGGGGGGCGACTTCTTCTTTCTTTTAAGTCTTTGTCTTCTCACATTGAGAGGTCAGAACTCACAGCCCAGAGCTAGCGCCGTCACTTTGGCTATCTCTCCTGGAGTCAGTGTCGATATTGTTCCTTCATTTAGCCTGGAAGGAGGGAGAGCTTAACAAAGAATAAAAAGGAGAATGTTAAACTTCTCCTCCTTAAACAGGAGGTTTATTTTCTAATGGTTCTAGCATATTCTGGCTTTTCGCAAGGAGGATCTTTGACTCTTTGAGCTGGATATCTCAGCCTCGACCCTAGACATCCTGGTGATCCTCAGAGAAACTAGGAAGAACAGGCAAGACAGGGGTGACAGAAAGTGAGAGAAAGAACTGAAAAATATGGAAGAGAAAGGGACAACGTCTTTTCTAGTTCTGAGTTCACTATGCCCAAGGCCACCAGCTTTCTGTCCAGCACTCCCAACAGAAACTTTAAAAAATTGCTTTCATTTTCAGTTCTTAACATGGTTATATAAAAAGTCAGAGAGACAAGAAATAAAAACGAGAAGGAGATGTATCATTTACGGCACCCAGAAGATAGTAATCCCTCCGTGGTACAGAGGGTCTTTGTTTTTAAATTCCAAGCAAACCGTTTAAATTGCTTCCTTTCCCCCAGGTTACTGCTCCCTGTATTTCCACGCCCTTGCCATAACCACAGCCTTTCTTTCTAATCTATACAAGATGAAAAAAATCCTTCTACATATGAATTTTACAAAATTTGCGAGGTTATGAGAAGCAGGATGGCCCAGTGGTGAATATTGTAGACCTAGACTGTTGGCCAGACCTGAGTTTGAACCCTAACCGTATGACATGGAGCCAGTTACTTCATATTCTCATCTGTGAAGTGGAAAAAATAATATTTGACTCCATGGAGTCATTGTGGGGATTCATTCATATAAAGAATTTCTGTATAAAATTTCAATTTTAGCTGATGTTAGTACTAACTCTTTTCAATGTAAACCTAATGAGTTAGGACAGGATAATATTTTATAATGCCTGGACTTCACATATTAATAGTTCTGTAGAAGATTTTAAAGAACTATAAAAAAAGTCTAAAGGAAAAGCAAGTAGTTTATTGTTGGTGTTTAATTTTCTTGGATTCCATATGGAAAAGACACTTGGAACATACCCCCTTTTTATGTGGGTTTGATGTATACAAAGGCCGTATTTGCGATGAATGCCCCATTTCATCAAAGTGAGTTGGATTTATAATGTACTTGAGAAATTGAACTTGAGTCAACTGCCTGGATTTAATTCCTACCATAAATGTTAAACAGTGATGAGAGAGTCATCTAAAGAATATTTTGTTAAATACTAAGCTCCATAATCACCCCCTTGAGTATCTCCCTCCTTCAGAAGAGGAAATGTAACATACCATCACAAAGCTCGTGGAGAAAATGATTCGATTTTCTATTTTGTGGATCTAGATGGGATTTTACAAAACCGCAGGAGAACATTCTCATAGTCAGCCACAGTGATGATAATAAATGCAATCTGGATTTGGAAGATTATTTGAATAAAAATAGCAGCAACCACTATTATTCATGACTGACAAAGTGCAGGTGTTCTACAAATGTTACGTTCTCTAATCCTCAGCATAACCTCAACTGCTAGGCACTGTTACCGCATTTTACAGACAAGGAATCGGGAGCCCAGAAAGTGGAAGTATTTGAGCAATGCCACACAGCTAATAAGCATTAGAGCCAGGATTATAATCCAGCTCCTTGGCTCCAACACAGCATGATTTCTTTCCACGGAGCAATGCTACCAGAGATCACTGTGAGAGGTTGTTAATGTAGAAAAGTCTTCCATGAAGATATTTTAAAATATTTTTTTAAATTTATTTATTTTAGAGAGAGGAAGGGGGGGAGACAGAGAAGGAGAGAAACAGCAATGTATGGTTGCCTCTCACATGGCCCTCACTGGGGACCTGGCCCGCAACCCAGGCATGTGCCCTGACGGGGAATCAAACCGGGACCCTCTGATTCCCAGCCCGCGCTCAATCCACTGAGCTACACCAGCCAGGGCCCATGAAGATATTTAATAAGCAGGATTCCATCACTAAAGATTTCTCACCTAGTGTTTTTGTGCAGTGAGAACCCAATTTAGGTTACCTTCTTGGTGATGTAGAAGTTAACATTTCACACCTAAGAATATATTTCTTTTATTATATTGAAACTTTGCTCGGATACCAGCACATCTAGGCACATCTGAGGAGAGAACCCTTACTTAGGAAGTCAGTTTTGTGTCATTAGAGGCCGTAAAGGTGCTTCTGTTGGGGCACAGGATACAAACAGCATCTGCTCTGCACTCTGGTTCTAATGCTCTCCTGCAGGGCCAGGCCGGCCACTTTTATATTTGCAAACCGGCAGTTTCACAGTGTAAGTGATCAGGTGGTTGTTTTGTGCTTTGCTTTGTTTGTTTGTGTTTTTAAATGCTGATTCCTGGTATTCAGCCTCAGAGATTCAGATACAAAAGGTCTTAGGCATGACCTAGGAGTGTATAGTTTTAAAAAGCTGAATGATTCTGATAAACAGCTAGGCTTGGGGATCACTGGATACTACACTGTGTTGGGCCTATTATATGTTAATGTGATTTCTTAAGTAAGACATTGCTGGTGTTTTTTAATTCACTGAAGTCATCACGGCAGGTTACTAAAAATAGATACATTTATATGTACATATACACATTTAAATAATATGTGTACTATATTGCCCCGACCAGCAGGGCAGTCAACTGTGGTAGACCTGTTAGTGAAAGAGTGAGAGGGACAGGAGACGCGAAGAATGGCAGCAAGACAAGATTCTGATCAAGCTGCAAACTTTATTTGAAGATAGCGGGTATATATACTGGTTGGCTGAGGGGCGTTGCTGGAGAAGCTCGGTGGAGTCGTGGGTCTTACTGATTGGTCCTCTTGCTCTAGGGACTATATGGGCAACGGGGAGCTTATTGGTGACAGGGCTATTGTACATGCGCAGTGCTATGGTTTTGCTGATGCCAGGATCCCAACATATCCTCCTTTTCTTTTTTCTTTT
>PVJI01011718.1:0-28086 GCA_004026765.1 Micronycteris hirsuta
TGAGTCTGTCCACATTTTCCTTGTTCAGTTTGTTCATTAGATTCCACATATGAGTGAAACCATATAGTATTTGCCTTTCTCTGACTGGATTATTTCACTCAGCATAATGTTCTACGTGTCCATCCAAACTGTCGCAAAGAGTAAAATTTTCTTCTTTTGTTTATGGACAAGTAGTATTTCACTGTGTAAGTGTCCCACAGATGTTTTATCTACTCATCTATTGATGGACACTTGGGCTGCTTCCATATCTTAGCGATTGTAAATAATGCTACAGTGAACCTAGGGGTGCTTATGTTCTTTCAAATTAGTGTTTTGGATTCCTTTGGATATATTCCCAGAAGTGCGATCACTGGGTTGAAAGGCAGATACATTTTTAATTTTTTTGAGATATCTCCATTCTGCTTTCTACTGTAGATGTACCAATCTGCATTCCCACCAACAGTACAAAAGGGTTTCCATTTCTCACATCCTCATCAGCACTTGTTGTTCGTTGATTTATTGATGATAACCATTCTGACAGGTACAAGATGATACCTCATTGTGATTTTCATTTGCATTTCTCTGATGATTAGTGACATTGGACCTCTTTTCATGTGTGTATTGGCCATATGTATGCCCTTTTCAGAGAAGTGTCTATTCAGGTCTTTGCTCATTTTTTAATTGGGTTGTTTGTTTTTTTGGTTTTGAGTTTTGTAAATTCTTTATAAATTTTGGATATTAACCCCTTATCAGATATATTGGCTAATATATTCTCCCACTCTGTTGGTTGTCTTTTTATTTTGTTGATGATTTCCTTTGCTATGCGAAAATTTTTTAGTTTCATGTAGTTTCATTTATTTATTTATTTTTCTTTTGTTTCTCTTGCCTGGGGCAAAATATCCAATAAAATATTGCTATGAGCAATGTCTGACATTTTGCTGCCAATGTTTTCTTCTAGGATTTTTATGGTTTTGGGTCTAACATTTAAGTCTTTGATCCAATTTGAATTTATTCTTGTGTGTGGTGTAAGAAGGTGGTCTAGTTTCATTTTTCTGTGCATATCTGTCCAATATTGCCATCATCATTCATTAAATAAAGTATCTATAGCCTATTGTATGTGCTTGCTTCCTCTGTTGAATATTAATCAAATATAAAGGTGTGGGTTTATTTCTGGACTCTGTATTCTGTTCCACTGATCTATGTGTCTGTTTTTATGCCAGTACCATGCTATTTTGATTATTATGGCCTTATAGTGTAGTTTGATATTAGGTAGTATGATTCCTCCAATTTTATTCTTCTTTCTCAGGATTGCTATTGCTATGTGAGGCCTTTTGTGGTTACATATAAATTTTTGAAATATTTGTTCTAGACTGCTGAAATATGTCATTAGAATCTTGATAGGAATCGCATTGAATTTATAGAGTGCTTTAGGTAGTCTGGACATTTTAATTCTTCCTATCCATAAATGGTATGTGCTTCTACTTATTTGTATTTTCAATTTCTTTCTCAGTTTGTTATAATTTTCCTAGTACAGATCTTTTATATCCTTGGTAAGGTTAATTCCTAGGTATTTTATTCTTTTTGTAGCAATTGTAAATGGGATTGTCTTCTTAATTTCCCTTTCTATTAGCTTATTATTGGCATATAAAATGCAACTGATTTCTGGATATTAATTTTGTATCCTGATCCTTTGCTGAATTCATGTTTCAGTTCTAGTAGTTTCTTGGTGGAATCTTTGGGCTTCTTTATGTACAGTATCATGTCATCCACAAATAAAGACAGTTTTACTTCTTCCTTTCCAATTTGGATGCCTTTTATTTTTTCTTCTTGTCTGATTGCTGTGGCTAAGACTTTCAGTACTAAGTTGAATAAGAGAGGTAAAAGGGGACATCCCTGTCTTGGTCCCAATCTTAAGGGGAATGCTTGTGGTTTTTGACCATTGAGTATGGTGCTAGAAGTGGGTTTTCATATATGGCCTTTTATGTTTAGATATATTCCATTTAAACCCACTTTGCTGAGAGTTTTGATCATCCAAAACTTTTTCTACATTTATTGATATGATTGTGTGGTTTTTATCCTTCATTTTGTTTATATGGGTAATCACATTTATTCATTTGTGAATGTTGTACCAAACTTGTGTTCCTGTAATAAATCCCACTTGATCACGGCATATGATCTTTTTGATGCATTGCTGTATTTGGTTTGCTAATATTTTGTTGAGGATTTTGGTATCTATGTTCATCAGGGATAGTGACCTATAATTTTTTTTTTGTAGTGTCTTTAACTGGTTTTAGAATTAAGATAATGCTGGCCTCATAAAAATGGGTTTGGGAGCCTTTCCCTACTCTTGAATTTTATGAAATACTTTGAGAAGGAGAGATGGTAGATCTTCTTGGAATGTTTGGTACAATTCACCATCCAGTCCAGGGCTTTTGTTTGTTCGGAGTTTTTAGATTACCGCTTCAATTTCACTAGGTGTTATTATCTATTCAGATTCTCTGTTTCTTTCTGATCTAGTTTTGGAGGATTGTATGTTTCCAGAAATTTATCCATTTTTTCCAAGTTGTCCAATATGATGGCATATAGTTGTTCGTAATATTTTCTTACAATCCCTTTTATTCTTTGGTGTCATGGTTTTTTTCTCCTTTTTAATTTCTGATTTTATTTATTTGGGTCCTCCCTCTTGTTTTATTGATGATCTGGTTAAAGGTTTGTCAATCTGATTTATCAATCTGGTTTATCTTTTCAAAGAACTAGCTCTTGGATTCATTGATCTTTGTATCATCTTTTAAGACTCTATTCTGTTTATTTCTTTTCTGATCTTTATTATTTCCTTCATCTACTTACTTTGGGCTTTGTTTGTTCTTTTTCAAGTTCCTTTGAGTATAGATTTAGATTGTTTATTTGAACTTTTTCTTGTTTTTGAGATTGGCTTGTTAATGCTATGAATTTCGCTCTTATGATTGCTACCCAGTGTCCCACAGATTTTGGATTGTTTTGTCCTCATTTTCATTTGTTTCAAGATATCTTTTGATTTCTTCCTTGATCTTGTTGACCCATTTGTTGTTTAATAACATGTTACTTAGCTTCCATGTCTTTGAGTATTTTTAGTGTTCTTGTGATTGATTTTTAGTTTCATAGCATTGTGGTTGGAGAAGATGCTTAATATTATTGCAATCTTCTTAAATTTATTGAAACTTGTTTTGTGTCTTAACATGTGGTCTATCCTAGAAAACATTCCATGTGCACTTGAAAAGTATGTGTATTCTACTGCTTTAGGGTGACGTGCTCTGAAGATATCAATTAAATCTGTTTAATCTACCATGTTGTTTAAGGCCACTGTCTCTTTGTTGATTTTCTTTCTGGAAGATCTGTCCATTGACTGTATTTCTGTCAGTCTCTCCCTTTATGTCCATCAAGATTTACTTCACGTATTTAGATGCTCCTATGTTGGGTTCATACATGTTTATTAGGGTCATATCCCCTTGTTAGATTGTTCCCCTTATCATTATCTAGTATCCTTCTTTGTCTCTTACTATAGCCTTGGTTTTAAAGTCTATTTTGTCAGATAGAAGTACCTACCCAAGCTTTTTTTACTTTCCATTTGCATGAAGTATCTTTTTCCATCCCTTACTTTTAGTCTGTGTGTATCTTTCAGAGTTGGGTCTCTTGGAGGCAGCTAGAGATGCATTCTGTTTTCTTATCTGTTCATTTACCCTACGTCTTTTGGTTGGAGCATTTAAAACATTTACATTGAAGGTGATTGATGATAGATATGTAAATGGTGCTATTTTATTGTTAGACTATTTTCCTTTGGCTTTTTTCCTTTCTTCTTCTTCTTCTTCTTCTTCTTCTTCTTCTTCTTCTTCTTCTTCCTCTTCCTCTTCCTCTTCTTCCTTCTTCTTCTCCTTCTTCTCCTCCTCCTCCTCCTTCCTCTTCCTTCCTCCTCCTTTCTCCTCCTTTCTCCTTCTCCTTTCTTTTCTTCTTCTTCCTTCTTTCTTCTTCTTCTTCTTCAAGTCCTTTAACATTTGTTGAAGTGCTGGTTTGGTATTAACAAACTCCTTTAACTTTTTCTTGTCTGGGAAGCACCTTATATTTCCCTTAAATTTTAAATGATAGCCTTGTCAGGTAAAGTAGCCTTAGTTGTAGATCCTTGCTTTTCATCACCTTGAATATTTCTTGCCACTTCCTTCTGGCCTGAAATGTTTTTGTTGAAAATCAGATGATAGTCTAATTGGTGTTCCCTTGTAGGTAACTACCTGCTTTTCTCTTGTGGCTTTTAGGATTCTCTCCTTGTCTTTAAGTCTTGTAATGTGAATTATGATGTGTCTTATCATAATTAAACTAGGCCTCTTTGGGTCCACCTTTTGTGAGACTCCGAGCTTCCTAGACTTGTGTATCTTTTTCTATCACCAGATTATCTAAGTTTTTGGTCATTATTGCTTCATAGGTTCTCAGTCCCTTGCTCACTCTCTTCTCCTTCTGGTATCCCCATAATATGGATGTTATTATGCTTCTTGTTTTCCAATATGTTTCTTAATCTCACCTTGTTTTTTAGCATTCATTTTTCTTTTTGCTGCTCTGCCTAGGTGTTTTTTCTGCCCTCTCCGAAATCACTGATTCAGTCTCCTGTTTCATCTGACCTACTGTTTATTCCTTTCGGTGTATTATTTAGTTCAGATATTACATTATTTCTGACTGGTCCTTTTTTATGGTTTTTATATCTTTTTTTTTAATGCTGTTGAGTATCCTTATAATCATTACTCTAAAGTGTCTATCTGATAAATTGCTTGCCTCCATTTCATTGAATCCTTCTGGAGAATTCTCTTTTTCATTCATTCAGGGTCTATTTCTTTGTCTTCCTATTTTGGCTGCTTCTTTGTATTTGTTTCTGTGTATTAGGTAGATCCGCAAAGAGTCTGGTATAGGCCTTTGTCAGATGTTGCTTGTGACTGGCCTTGGGTAACCTGTTTGGAGCTGACAGAGACCCACAGCATGTGTTTCCCTGTGCTGGGCCTGTTTGTGCGCAGAAAGAACCAGGCTGTGCGCCAAGGCTAGCTTTTATCAACATATGGCCTTGGCGAGGGTCAGCTGATGTCTCATAGAGCTCCCAGAGATCAGCCTTAGTTTTTAAACGAATCAATGATACAGCCTCAGGCTGTAATCAGCAGCCTAACTTAAGTTCCACAGGGTGGGGCAGAGTAATTCCTATGGACAGACCTATTGCTTCCCCTCAAGCTGATTCAATTTGGAGAGGAGTGCTCTGCCTGATAAAAATGACTTCTGCAGTTTGGGGAATGACTGAGCATGGGGATCCTGGCAGACGTTCCTTCAGTTCTCTCTCCAGAGCCACCAACCCTAGCCTCTCCTCAAATGTCTCTAATTCACTCTGCCCTCCCTCTGCTGGAGCCCAGCAAAAGTGGCTGCAAACAAAATGCTGTGCATTGGCCCTTTAAGAGGCTCTCTGAGTCTCTAGGTGTCTCTCCCTGGCAGACAGAACCCCTGCTGCTTTTCACAGCTGGATATTATCTGGGTTCCTTTCAGACTCTGATGCTATAGGCTGGAGAGCCCAGTTCAGGGTTAGACCCCACACTTCTCAGGGTGAACCACCTGGCCACTGAAATATCCCTCCAGAACTTCAACTGCCACTCATGGGAGCCCAGCCAGCCCTCTCGTGCCTCCTCTGTACTCGCTACAAATCTCATTGTAATGAAGTGGTTTTCTGTCTGTCCTTGGTCATAAGGCTTCTCTCAAGCTCGTTTTCAGTTGGGTATTCCCAATGGTTACTCTACAATTTAGTTGAAATTTCAGATTGGTCCTGGGAGGAGGTTACTCCTCTGTCATCTTGGATCTCTCAACATTAATTTTAAGCATTAAATTAACCGAAATAAAATAACACATAAATCTATGGCATTTGAAAGTTAATATATTATGATTCTCTCTTTTCTGATTAACCTCAAAAATTAAAGCTTTCACTTTTTAAATAGGAAGAAATGCTATTTAGAAATCAAACTCCAGCCATTTTATATGCCTTTGTCACATATTTTTATAACTTTTTCTTCTTGTTACTTAATTCATATCATTATTTAATTTTTCACATGTGAGTTGTTTTTTTTTAACTGATTTTAAATCCTCCAAGGACAGGGACCATGTTAGGTGTTTTTATACACTTAATAGTTCCTAATACTGAATCACAGACAACAGAAGGTCCTCAATAAAAATTTTAATAGCTCATAATGATGTCATATTTCATTGATTCTGTGATACAGATTTTTTAATATTTTCAAATCTCTAAAGTAGAGTTGCATCTTATAATTATAATTGGCAGCATTTACTTTATTTCTTAATGTCTTACAATTGATGGTGTCTTGGATTTGAAGAAATTCAGCAACTAATATCTGTTATTTACCATGTGTGGTCTCCCTAGAGTGGCAGTTGAATTGACACTGCACCCAATTCTGTAATCTCATATTAGAACAGCCGATGTATGATGCAAACTCTGTGATCTTAAGACCCACTTATCTATTTAAATCCTTTTTAAAATCTCATGATAAGAATAATGGAACATTTGAACTGAAATCCCAAACAGTTACATAATGTGTTGTGTGCCATTCCCAAAGAAGAGCACACTGTATGAGTAAACCAGGTTTTATTGCTAAACCACTTAGCCACAGAGTAATTTGGGCCATCTTTTTTTTACTGCCTTTCTCATTAAAAATAATCAAGTGAGAGATCTAGAGGAAAGGATAACCTAAGGATAAAGTCGCTGGGTATACTGGTACAGATATTTAAAATGGATAAGCAACTAAAAGTATTTTGTCATTAGTTTTATGACACCTCTTGATAACATTTCAAGTGGAAATTTCACTCAGAGATCTGCTTAGTATCCAGATCTTATAACAGTATAGTTTGTTTTTACTTTTATATTTGATTAGTCTCTAGTGATTAGTAAGCCTCAAGTTAAAAGAGGCCTTTAATTATCCAAACTTCTTGGATGTATATTGCCATCCAAAACTCCTAATGGTGAAGAGGGGGTATGGAGAAAAGAGGTGGAGGAAGAAGAGGAGGAGGAAGAAGATCAGAAGGAGAAGGAAGTAGAATAGAAGGAGGAAGAAAAGGAGAAGGAGGGGAGGCGAAAGGTTAGGGATATGGGAAGGGAATGAGGGAGGAAAGAAAAGAGTGAAAGAGATACCCAAGTCATCCAACCCTAAATAGTAGTGAGAAGCTGCCAGTGAAAGGGGGTTGTAAAATACCAATTACAACATTTATTAATAATATTTATAAAAAATTACCATGTGCCAGCCACTATTCTAAGCTTACATCTTACAATCCATTTTACTCTCATTGCAATTTCTATGAAGTAAGTGCTATTATTATCTCAGTCTACCAATGAGGAAATTAAAGTATAGTAATGTTAAATGATTGCCTAATGTAATTCACCTAGTGAATAATAGCCTGGATTCAGACGACAGTCCAGTTTCAAGCAGGTGATTTTTGCCACTTCACTGCAGTTACCTCTAAAGTGATCACTTACCTATTTTGTTAGGGTAAAATGCCCATGATATTGATACAGTGAAAATTAATTGAGTTTGCATTGTGGTATCAGAATCTCTCCACTTTTTAAAGTGCCCTTATGTTTCCTATCCTCATTCAAATACCAAGAGGCACTCATCTAAACTTCTGAAATATGGAAAACACATTAGACATATGTTACATCTCGATATGTACAATGTAGATCCGTTCATTGAACGCTGATTGTTCTTTGTCACAAAGGAATTCTAGATAGGGAAGGAATGTGTGAATTAAAGGCGAAATTTATCACCATTAGGTTTAACTGCTTAGACACATATGCTAGCATGATATTAGAATAAAAATGGAACATAGAGGATCAAATTTGTGCCCAAATTAGTGACAATTTAACCCTGAGTAAACTCCCTTAAAACTGAGAGAAAGAGTCTTCCAGTCAAGATGGTGGACTAGGTAAATGAGGTACATGCATCCACCAACGACCACATCAGAATTAAAACTAATCTACAGAACAACCATCATTCGAAACCCCCTGAAACTAGCTGAATAGAAATTCTATAACTAAGGATATAAAGAAGAAGGCACACACAGATGTGTATGTGTATGTACACAAACACATATTCTGAAGATGTTTAGAACTGTACTCTCTAACATGGTAGCTATAAAACACAAGTGTGGCTATTTAAATTTAGATTAATTAAAGTCAAATAAAATTAAAAATTCCATTCTTCCACTACACTAGCCCCATTTCAAGTTCTCAATATCTATATATGTCTAGTTACTATTATAATGGACAGCATTAATCTAGAATATTTCTATTACAGAAAGGTCTCACATGCCACACTGTTTTAGAGAATCCAAGGGATTATCTTTTTCTCTAAGTGTAACCTTCATATTTACAAAATGTAACCATGTACTTCAAAAGACATATAGAAGTAGAGTAAATCTTAGATATTGCAATTGTTTTGTTAACATGAATCTTGCTAATTTGTCCAGATATTGCAGTTTTACGTAAAAGTGGGTTACCTAACTTTTCATTTTAATTTTGTTTGTCAATGTAGCAATCTCTGTGGTCCTGACTTTATGGGCAATGATAGGTGACAGGTGAGGATTCCCTCTGGCTATTTTCTCATGTAGTGCTCAAGTCTTAGTGCTGCTCTTTGACTTCCCTGGGCTAATGCACCGTTCCTATCCCTGCCCTTACCCTTGGGTCACAGTCCCTGCTCCCACCCTGCCAATCCCCCTTCTACTCCCTGCCACAATGATTTAAATTCAGGGCCTTTACAATTATGCTCTTACCCCATGAAAATTTACCACCATGTGCTAATATTTACAGTTAGCTGGCTAGAAAGCTGATCATTATTATGAAAATGAGTGATAACGAAATTTGGTAAAACATTGACAATGATGATGATAGTAGTAGTAAAAATTTCAAATTCCATTTATTGAGCACCTGTGTACTAAACCACCTACTAATTCTTCTATGTTCCCAGATCACTATTACTAAAGGAAGAGCTTAAAGAGCTCACAGAACTAGGTCTGGTTGGACCCAAAATGTGTCCTTCTAACTATCATCCTTATTACCATTCTATGTCACTTTTAAAATCATAATTATGATGACAGTATTGCAAGTTGGGAGATGTTTGCAATATTAAGTGACAAAAGCATAAACTCGTTTCTACAACTTCAAATACATCAAAATTAATTTTCCAGAGGACTTCTGTCTTCATTGAATACTGGGCTAGCATGGCAGAAATTCTTTCCAATAAAATCACATAGAACCTTTAACTAAAGTGAGAAAAAAAAATATATATATACACATATATGAGGTCTGTCCAGAAAAAGTCCAGCCACTTAATACGATGAGAACAGTTTGTGCAGTATTGATGTATGTAACCTGGCAGCGAAGGACAGTGGACTGAACCTGAGTCTTTGCTAGCTAAAAAAGAGAAATAAAATAAATTAGCACTGATATAGATCATAGTGAACCTTCAGAATACCAAAGACAGAGAAAATCTCAAAGGCAACCAAAGAGAAAAGACATGGCCTGTAAGTGAAATTTGGTGTGATCTTCTCATCAGCAACAAGATATGCCAGAAGACAATGGAGTAGATCTTCAATGTTGGGAAAGAATATAATTGTCATTTTAGAATTATATATGAAGATAAGTTGTCAGTTTAACAAAAAAAAGACATTTTCAAAAAAATAGAGTTGCTTAGTTTTACTGTACATAGATCATTTTAAAGCAAGTTTTTAAAGAATGCACTTCAGTAAAAAACAAAATTCAGAAGAAATATGTAGGATAAATGAAATTATGGTGTGAAATTATGGTGTAATAATAATAATCAGTAAGCATATTATAAACTCTAAGTAAGCACGGAATATACAAATAACTTATCTATAAACTATATACCAATACCTATTTTAGGATAGAATTTTAAGGCAAAGAATAACTACAACAATAAGAAACTTCAGTGGGTAAGTTGTAGGGAAATTGGTGTTAAAGTTTTCTATGGTCCTCCAATTATTCTGGAAGAACATTGTTGGTTTAGTTAAAGATAATTGTTAAAAACTTAAATGTATAGAACAGAAATAAAAGTGTAACTTTTAAAATAAAGGAGGAGATAGTGAAAAGATTAAACAAAAATTAATTCATCAGAAGGAAAAAAGGCAAATAATAAAAGGCATAGGAATATAAAATGTCATATAAATACATACATATGATTGCAATAAATGTAAACAGGTTACATTTACCAGTTAAAATACTGTGACTTTCATAACACAAATTCAAAAACCCAGCAATATATTGCTTCCAAAAGATAAACCTAAACATAATGGCACAAAAATATTTAAAGTAAAGAGAGAAAAAAGACATACCGAACAAATGGTAACCAAAAGAAAGTTTACGTCACTATAATAATATCAGACAAAAAAAAAAAAAAATAGTAATATTTGGGATAAAGTATAATTAGCTAAGAGCAAAATAATGTGCATATAGACAGATGAAAAAAATAAGCAAAATTGAAAACCACCTTTGTGGTGGCTGAATACTGAGAATATGTTTTCTAATATTTTAAATATGTGTAGTATTTGGACAAAAATTCTCTATTGGCTGAATGGATCAATGACTAAATGAATACATGAGTGAAAAAATATATGAATGTACAAATATACCAGAAGACTGTGTTAGAGAAGTAGGGTTTGTACTATGCTATTTAAACTTCCAGGTATGTGCTGGTCACACCTTACTTTATAATATTTTAGCTGTTCTGTAAATACCAATTTGGTCACTTAGCAAAATTTTATTAATAATTTAAAACTTTGATTTGCAGTTTGTTTTTATCTAATAATTAAAGTGGTATCATGTAAATACCTCTTTTAATTAGTAATTCTGAAGGCTTAAACAGCTGGAATACAAATATGTCTAGTGTCAATTACATTAAGATTTTTCTTA
The DNA here is from genome assembly GCA_004026765.1 of Micronycteris hirsuta. Lineage (NCBI taxonomy): Eukaryota > Metazoa > Chordata > Mammalia > Chiroptera > Phyllostomidae > Micronycteris > Micronycteris hirsuta. The sequence goes on from PVJI01011718.1 coordinate 10,961, forward strand.
CTTTGAATTTTACTTAGACTAATATAAAATGTAAAGGTTAATATTAATAATGGTAATTTTTAAATTGAAAGGTCCAAGTCTATGTAAAACTTTGCTGTTAAAACTTAAAAAAAGGCTCTGGCTGGTGTAGCTCAGTGGATTGAGCGCAGGCTGGGAACCAGAGGGTCCCGGTTCAATTCCCAGTCAGGGCACATGCCTGGGTTGCGGGCCAGGTCCCCGTGAGGGCCATGTGAGAGGCAACCATACATTGCTGTTTCTCTCCCTCTCTGTCTCCCTCCTCTCCCCTCTCTCTAAAAATAAATAAAAATAAAATCTTTAAAAAAAAACTTAAGAAAAACACATCTTCAGGAAAGAAAATATTTAAACCACATATTTTCTGGAATTCTAAGTTAACCTCTTTAAAAATGAATCAGTTCATATTCAGATGTTGTCTTATTTAGTACTAAAAAATAAATATTAAACAAAATCATTCCCATCTCCATTTTGGCAATTCACAAAGTTGAAGTCAGGTTTTGGTTATCACATTGACAAATTCTAGGCTGGAAACAGAAATGTGTTAGTCAAATCTTCTGCATTTGTTTCCATGACTAGCATTATAGAAGGGATTATGAATAATATGGACATATTAGTTATCTCAACTGACATATTTCAAAGAGAAATGTCCTAAAATAGTATACAAAAGATAAACAGTAGAATTGCTTCAAATTAAAAATGTACACTGTACTTGCAAAGGAGCTAAGATGGTTGGTCCCTTAATCAACTGCTGGTTTTAACTTAAGCAAATATATTGAAAATATGGCTGTAAGGCTAAGCTACATAAGCCTTTATTCTAAATCTGCCTGCAGGCATTACTGCTTAGATTTGAGATGGCATCCTTATTTGCTAAGTGCAGAAATGGTTACAAAAGAGCTTTTCTCACTTTGAGGATAAAAGCTAAAGTATTCTTTAATTTTGGTTACTGCCCGGCTCATCTCAGCACCATAATAGTTACTTGGCTCAAAACCAAAAAAGTGGCAATACAGTACTTACATGTCTATGGATCAAAATTAGATGAAAAATTGCTGTTTTTCATCTCCAAAGCTATTTGCTGCACATTTTATAACTCTCAAGATGCCTTTTGTAATATGTGATAACAGAGCCAACTGCAGCATCTGCCTGGAAAGAGATTACTTTAATTATGGACTCAATGTCCTATTTTCTGCAAGTGATCCCCAGAGACAGGTTTTATGCTGGAGGAGAGGTGCAAGGATGCACATTAAAGCCTACATGTTAACTACGAAGAGATGGATAAAGCGACACAAGGACACCTATAACTGCCTTCGTTTCCTAGTCTGTAATATGATGGAAGGGTCTATAGTGATAGGTTTTTAATTATTCCAGTATCTGTTACGGACTTCTGATGGTAGGGGCAAAATGAGCTTACAAAAGAGCAAAACCTTTGACAAGTCTGTACAGGAAACAGACTATATTAAAAGGTTTGGTTTCCATTTTCTTTAAATCTTTTCTTCCAAATTGGAAAATATATGTGCTTCATCAGTTACTTGCTATAATACTATTAGAAAGTGAAGCTAAGTGGTGCCCTTCTCAACCTCAGTTCTGCATCAGGTGCCGAGTTGTTAAGAATTCATTTGCCTTTCGGTATAATAAAGTTGCTCATAATGAATTTCATCAGAATCAGCATGCATGTCTTGTGTATTTCCATGGAATTTTTAAAAAATCTAACATTGACTTAACATTATGAATGGACTTAAAGAAACTGTTACCTTGTTCATATTCATTATAGAATTAGACTCCTTGATGAATAGCACTTTTGAGAATGAATGTGGCTTTTATTTTTAAAAGCATAGCACACACTTATACAGGATATTTGGGATTTCATCTGATTTCTCAAATAGTATAAGCATATTTTGCATATTTTAAAAGATGGGGGATTATAGAAGTGTCACCATGGGATTTAATTTTAAACTTCAAAGGAGGAATTTAAGGGATTTGGCGTGGAATCATTTTGTGTCAGGGAGGGAAAGATGGAACAGAAAAATGTACCTACAATCATATTAGGTGAAAACATTGTCTTTCAAGTATTGTACCAACTATGACATTCATTATTTTCCAGTGTTAAAATGAAATACTATTAGTATTTTAATACTTTGGTAGAGAAATCTAAGTAAACATATCTTAGGACATTTTGAATGGTTGCATTTGACTCTAAAAATTAAATAAAATATTTGATACCTTTTGGACTTTCTAATTTACAATAAATGACACATTACAGATTTTTTAAAAATAGGTTGAAATGGATAGTTTTACAGATATTATTGTGTTGTGTACATTGTAAATGAGCAATTGAACCTTTACTATCTGTCTATCATCAGAACTTATAAATAAAATAATTGGTTTGGTGTTTGTTTCTGTTTAAAGATCTTGGATATAGGAATTAAAGCAATATTTATGGACTTAAGGAAAAATAAAAACCTATTAGAAAAAACTGAGAGTATAAATAACTGTGCTAAGTCATCAGTGCAAGGAGAATAATTCCTGATTTTTCAATTTTATATTTTGCTACTAAAACATGGGCTTCTTTATTTCCCAAAATGGATCTTAATTATGTTGTCCCATACAAATAAATAGCAAGGGGAGATTTCTAAACAGCTCACTTGGAGAAAGATGAAATGACCTCTTCTAAGTTCAAAGGGAATCAGAGTTTTCTCTCAAAGAGTGTTTATTCTGTAATTCCACATTGCTCTTAGGTAACTCTGAATAAGACTTTGAAAAAATACATATTATATTTTTTAATTCAAAGTTTCTAGTTAAAACATACACTTTTTTCCTGCCTTTTGTTTCAGACATTCTCTTTCTGAGCTTCTTTTTTGTAAAAATGTCATTAGCTATGTTTCATGCTTGGGTCAGAATGTAAAATTCCTTAACTTGGATTTACAATTTAAAAGAATTACAGTAAACAAATATATGCCTCAAACAGGTATTGCTTTTACATTTAAATTTAACACTAAATACTACTACTTTTTCAAATGTTTTAAAATAATTTTATTTTATGATTGTACAAGTAATCTCATTTATTGAAGAAAACATGTACACACACATGCATTTGCACTCACACTTGCACCCCTACATGCACACACACACACATGTTCCTGCTATCCCAGAAATAAGAAACTAAGTATCTTGGTGTATATTTCTCTAGATGGGGGAATAAAGGGTGGGGCAAAAGTAGGTTTATAGTTGTGAGTATACAGAACACAGTTTATTCTTGTATTATATTTATTAAGTATTGTATTTTTCATACAAACAATGGAATCCTACTTTGCCCCACCCTATTTGTTCAATTTTGTTTTTTATAAAATTGGGTTCTACCATACAGTCTGCTTTCTAATCTAGCATTTTTTAAAACCTAACATTACATTATCAATGTCATTATAATAAGATTCACTTACAATGTCATCTGAATAGTATTCTATTCTATGGTTGCACTATAATGTATTTAGTCAATTCCTTATTTATGGATATTTTGCTTGTTTCCAATATTCACTATTGTAACAACTTTATGATAAACAACCTGATAGTTAATGCTTTTTGCACACTCCTAATTCTGAAAATATATTATTGTCATGGTAAAGTTAATTGTGAAGTCAACCTGATTAAAATGAAAAGCTAAGCTATGCAGTCAAATTAAAATAAAATTATATTATAATTTTTGTGCTAAGGCCAGCATCACAAAGACTAATAGCAGTTAACTTTTCAACAATAATAGTTCTATAAAATAATGTTTGATAGTTATTCACAGGTTAAGATAAATGCCAGTTTCCTTGTCAGTGTTCTAATTACCCACTCAATGCTTTAAGAAAATATTACCTCTCACTTTACAAAATTTTTTGTTCTATTGTTAAATTTTAATAAATTTCTTTTAAATGTCACTTCTATAAGGCAAACCAATTCAATAGAAAAGCAACACATTCTGTCCCTTTCCCAATGCTCCCTGGAATACATAGTCTTTCACTTGACTAACCAGTAGTGAGTAAGCCTCTTAGTCTAATATTAATGTTTTAAAATAATAATTGCCATTTCAGATGTAAAATTTGAATGTAACATTTTTATTCTATATTTTGTAAGGAGAAAAGACAATGTAAATTTCACTAGTAAATGAAAGTTGACTTTATTATATTATATAAATATTCACTTTGAAAATTCTTTCTTTTATTACTTTATTGTTGTTCAATTACAGTTGTCTGCATCCTCTCCCCTCCCTTCCCACCAACCCCTCCAAACCCACCTCCCTCCCCTGCCTCCACCCTCCCCCTTGGTTCTCCACAGTGGTTCCTGAAAACCCTTCTCCCATATTTCCCTCCCCACTCCCCTCTTGCTATTGTTAGATTGTTCTTAATTTCAATGTCTCTGGTTATGTTTTCCTTGCTTTTTTCTTTTTCTGATTATGTTCCAGTTAAAGGTGAGATCATATGATATTTGTCCCTCACCACCTGGCTTATTTCACTTAGCATAATGCTCTCCAGTTCCATCCATGCTGTTGCAAAAGGAATAAGCTCCTTCTTTCTCTCTGCTGCATAGAATTCCACTGTGTAAATGTACCATAGTTTCTTGATCCACTCAGTTGTTGATGGGCACTTAGGTTGCTTCCAGCACTTGGCTATTGTAAGTCGTGCTGCTATGAACATTGAGGTGCATAGGTTCTTTTGGATTGGTGTTTCAGGGCTCTTAGGGTATATATAATCCCAGCAGTGGGATTGCTGGGTCAAAAGGCAGTTCCATTTTTAGTTTTCTGAGGAAGTTCCGTACTGTTTTCCACAGTGGCTGCACCAGTCTGCATTCCCACCAACAGTGTAGTAGGGTTCCCTTTTCTCCACATCCTCTCCAACACTTATCTGTTGCTTTGTTTATGATGGCCATTCTAACCGGTATGAGGTGAATCTCACTGTGGTTTTAATTTGGATCTCTCTGATGGATAATGATGTTGAGCATCTTTTTTTTTTTAAGATTTTATTTATTTTTTAAGAGAGAGGGGAAGAGAGGGAGAAAGAGAGGGGAGAGAAACATCAGTGTGTGGTTGTCTCTCATGTGCCCCCAACTGGGACCTGGCCCACAACCCAGGCATGTGCCCTGACTGGGAATTGAACTGGCAACCCTTTTGGTTTGCAGGCCGGCACTCAATCCAATGAACTACACCAGCCAGGGCTAATGTTGAACATCTTTTCATATGTCTCCGGGCCCTCTGTATGTCCTCCTTGGAGAAGTGTCTGTTCAAGTTTTTTGCCCATTTTTTTAATTGGGTTTTTTGTCTTCCTGGAGTAGAGTCGTATGAGTTCTTTATATATTTTGGAGATCAAACCCTTGTATGAAGTATTATTGGCAAATATGTTTTCCCATATGATTGGTTCTCTTTTTATTTTAATACTGTTTTCTTTAGCCTTGCAGAAGCTTTTTATTTTGGTCCCATTTGTTTATTCTTTCCTTTATGTCCCTTGCTCTAGGGGACATATCATTGAAGATGTTGCTGCATGGAATGTCTGAAGTTTTCTCTAGGACTTTTATTGTGTCACAACTTATATTTAAGTCTTTTATCCATCTTGAATTTATTTTTGTGTATGGTGTAAGTGGTGCTCAAGTTTCATTTTTTTGCATGTAGCTGTCCAGATCTCCCAACACCATTTGTTGAAGAGGCTATTTTTACTCCATTTTATGCTTTTTCCCCTTTTGTCAAATATTTAATTGACCATAGAGACTTGGGTTTATTTCTGGGCTCTCTATTCTGTTCCATTGGTCTGTCTATTTTTATGTCAGTACCAGGCTGTTTTGATTACAGTGACCTTGTAATATAGTTTGATATCAGGTATTGTGATCCCTCCTACTTTGCTCTTCTTTCTCAGAATTGCAGCTGATATTTGGGGTCATTTATGGTTTCATATAAACTTTTGAAGTGTTTGTTCTATATATGTGAAATATGCCATTGGTACTTTGATAGGGATTGCATTGAATCTATAAATTGCTTTGGGTAGTATAGACATTTTGATGATGTGGATTCTTCCAATCCATGAGCATGGTATATGTTTCCATTTGTTTGTGTCTTCCATGATTTCTCTCTTCAGTGTTGTGTAGTTTTCTGTGTACAGGTCTTTTACCTCCTTGGTTAGGTTTATTCCTAGGTATTTTATTTTTCTTGTTGCTATATCAAATAGGATTTTTTTCCTGATTTCTGCTTCTGATGTTTTATTGTTGGTATACAAAAATACCTTTGATTTCTGGATATTGACTTTGTATCCCGCTGTTTTGCCAAATTTATTTATTAGGCCAAGTAGTTTTTTGGTGGAGTCTATAGGATTTTCTATGTACACCATCATCTGCAAACAACAACAGTTTTGTTTCCTTCTTTCCAATTTGTATGCCTTTTATTTCCTTTTCTTGTCTGATTGCTGTGGCTAAAGCTTCCAATACTATGTTGAATAGAAGTGGTGATAGTGTACATCCTTGTCTTGTTCCCTATCTTAGTGGGAAAGATTTTAGTTTTGCCCAGTGAGTATGATGTTAGCTGTAGGTTTCTTATATATGTCCTTTATCATGTTGAGGAATGCTCCCTCTATTCCCACTTTGCTAAGTGTTTTTTATCATAAATGGGTGCTGTACCTTATCGAATACTTTTTCTGCATCTATTGATATAATCATGTGATTTTTGTCTTTGCTTTTGTTTACGTGATGTATTATGTTTATTGATTTGCTAATATTGTACCATTCATGCATCCCTGGGGTGAATCTCACTTGGTCATGGTGTGTGATCTTTTTAATGTATTGCTGGATGCGGTTTGCCAATATTTGTTGAGGATTTTAGCGTCTGTTTTCATCAGCGATATTGGCCTGAAGTTTTCTTTGTTGTGTCTTTATCTGGTTTTTGGATTAGGATGATCTGGCATCATAAAAAGAGTTTGGGAGTCTTCCATCATTTTGGATTTTTGGAATAGTCTGTGAAGGATAGGGGTTAGCTCTTCCTTCAATGCTTTGTAGAATTCTTCTGTGAAACCATCTGGTCCAGGGCTTTTGTGTGTTGGGTGTTTTTTGATAACTGCTTCAATTTTGTCTGCTGTTATTGGTCAGTTGAGGCTTTCTGCTGCTTCTTCATTCAGTTTGGGAGATTATATTTTTCTAGAAATTTGTCCATTTTACCTAGGTTTTCATAGTTCTTGGCATACAGTTCTTCATAGTAGTGTCTTATAATCCTTTGTATTTCTGTGGTGTCAGTTGTAATCTCTACTCTTTCATTTCTGATTGTGTTTATTTGGGTCCTATCTCTTTTTTTCTTGATGAGCCTGCTTTAAAGCTTGTCGATTTTGTTTATCTTTTCAGAGAATCAGCTCCTGGATTCATTGATCCTTAGAATTGTGCCTTTAGTCTCTATGTCATTTAATTCTGCTCTGATCTTGGTTATTTCCTTCCTTCTCCTTGCTCTGGGCTGTCTTTGTTGTTGTTCCTCGAGTTCTTGTAGGCATAGGATTAGGTTGTTTGTTTGAAATGTTTCTATTTTTTTTTAGGTAGGCCTGTACACTATGAACTTCCCTCTCAGACTGCCTTTGCTTTGTCCCATAGTTTTGGGTTGTTGTAAGTTCATTTTCATTCGTTTCCAGAAATGTTTTTATTTCTTCCCTAATCTCATTCTTGACCCATTTGTTGTTTGATAGCATGCTATTCAATCGCCATGATTTTGAGTGTTTAGGGTTTTTTTCCTTTGGGTTGGTTTCTAATTTCAGTCCCTTGTGGTCAGAGAAAATACTTGATATGATTTCAATTTTCTTGAATTTGTTGAGGCTTGTTTTGTGTCCTATCATATGGTCTCTTTTTGAAAATGTTCCATGTACATTTGAAAAGAATGTGTATTTAGCTTCTTTGGGGTGAAAGTCTCTATATATATCAGTTAAGTCCATTTCATCTGGGGTATTGTTCAATGCCACAATATCTTTGCTGATATTTTGTTTGGAAGATCTGTCCATTTTTGACAGTGGGGTGTTAAAATCTCCTGCTATAATTGTGTTGCTGTCAATATCTTTCTTGAAGTCCTCCAAGATTTTCTTTATATATTTGGGTAATCCTATGTGGGGTGCATATATGTTTACAATGTTTATGTCTTCTTGGTGGATTCTTCCCTTGAGTATTATGAAGTGTCCTTCTGTCCTTCTGGGTCTCTCTTTATGGTCCTTTTTTGGAAGTCTATTTTGTCTGATATGAGTATTGCTACCCTGGCTCTTTTTTCCTGTCCATTTGCTTGGAATATTTGTTTCCAGCCCTTCACTTTCAGTCTGTGTAAGTCTTTTGTCCTGAGGTGGGTCTCTTGTAGGCAGCATATGTTTGGGTTGTGCTTTCTTATCCATTCAGCTATTCTATGTCTTTTGATTGGAGTATTTAATCCATTTACATTTAAGGTTATTATTGATAGGTACTTATTCATTGCCATTTTTTTTTGTACCTTTGTTCCCCTCTCTCTCTCTTTCTCTCTCTTTTCCTTCCTTTCCTTAAAGCAGTCCCTTTAGTATCTCTTGCAGAGCTGGTTTGGTGTAGGTGTATTCTTTTAGACTTCTTTTGTCTGGGAAGCTCCTTATTTGGCCTTCTTTCTTAATTGAGAGCCTTGCTGGGTATAGTAGCCTTGGTTGCAGGCCTCTGGTTCTCATTACTTGGAATACTTCTTGCCATTCCCTTCTGGCTTGGAGCATTTCCATTGAGAAGTCAGCTGCTAGCCTTATTGGGACTCCCTTGTATGTTAGTTCCTGTGTCTGCCTCGCTGCCTTTAAGATTCTCTCTTTGTCTTGGAATTTTGCCATTTTAATTATGATGTGTTTTGAAGTAGGCCTCTTTAGGTTCCTCTTGATTGGGACTCTCTGTGTTTCCTGGATTTGTGTTACTTTTTCTCTCATCAGTTTAGGGAAGTTTTCCATCATTACTTTTTCAAACAAGTTTTCTATCCCTTGCTCTTCTTCTTCTCCTTCCGGTATCCCTATTGTACGAATATTATTACGTTTCATGTTGTCCTGCATTTCCCTTAATACTTCTTCATTCTTTCTGAGCCTCTTATCCTTTTCTTGCTCTTTCTGGGTGTTTTTTTCTACCTTGTCCTCTAGCTTGCTGATCCAATCCTCTGCTTCATTGAGCCTGCTTTGATTCCTTCTACTGTGTTCTTCAGTTCAGATATTGTATTCTTAATTTCCTCTTGGCCCTTGTGGATAGTTTCTGTTTCCTTCTTTATGTTAATATAGTTTGCAGTGAGTTCTTTGTAGTTTCCCTGTAGGTTCTGGTAATTCTCTGTGAGTTCATCGATGTTATTGGGCTTCCTGATAACCAATGCTTTGAACTCAATATCTGATAGTTGGCTTGCCTGCGTTTCATTTATCATTCTTTCTGGGGCTTCCCCCTTTGCTTTCACTTAGGGATTGTTTCTTTATCTTCCCATTGTTTGTGAGACTCTTCTTGCTAGTCTCTGGTTCTTAAATTGATCTGTTCTGACTCCCTGGGTTTATGGTATGAGCTTCTATGGTAGAATACCTGTGAGATTCAGTGGTGCAATCTCCTTAATCTCCTGAACTTGCTGGTCTTGGATTGTCGTTTATGTTAGCTCTCTGTTTGTCTTTGGGTTTTGGTTGTTGTTGGGTCTTTCTTTTGTGGGTCCTTTCCTCCAGTTGGCTAACTGAGGGTTACTCTGTCCACCACACCTTGTATTCTGTTGTGCAGGTGTGGACAGGCTGTGTTAAAGCTGATTCTTCTGTGTGAACAAGGTTTTGAGGCTTCTCTCTTACTCTTGTTCAGTTGTTTGTTGTGGGTAATTTCTACACCAATTGGTATATTATCCATTCAGTCCTGGATTGAGGTTAGTGTGGGTTCCACTTTCTCCTTCACCTTCTTCCATTGTTTTCTATTGGTGGTTCCTTTTTTGGTGGATTTCCTCTTCCAGCAGGTATACTGGTGTTCACCGTTCCCACCTTGCAAGGTCTCTGGAGTAGCAAAGTGAAATTTGTCTCACTGTCTCTGTTTTTTGGGATGACCCCTGTCTGGGTCTAACTCTGGTCTTTTCACAGCTCCAGGTTTTAATGTCTCACCTGTGGGTAAAGAGGAGAAGGGGGGAGGGAAGAAGGGAGAAAGAATAAAATAGGGAAAGGAAGGAAGGAAGGAGGAATAAAAAAGAAAGGGAAGAAAGGGAGAATAAATTAAAAGAAAAAAGTTGTTTAATTAAAACAAAAAAATAAAATAAAAAGAAAAATAATAAATAAAAGAAGGAGGGACTAGGAATAATAAAGGAAAGGGTGGGATAAGGAATAAAAAAATAAAGAAGGACAAAAAGGAAGAAGGAATTAAGAAATACAACAACAAAAAAACCTTCTGCTGGCTTTAAACCAGTCCAGCCAGGCCTGTTCTTTTGGTCTTCCTGGTTGCATCAGGCTGGGAAGGTATTAGTTTCACTTTTCTCCCTTTCTGAGATGCACTCTTCACTGTTGTCTGGCCTCCAGCCCAGTTCCTAGGTGAGCTTCTGGGTCTAGCCTAGGTCTGTTGTGCCATTTTTGAGGTGCACAGATTAGGGGCAACTCACCCACCGCCTTCTTGCTCTGTGCTTGGCTAGATGCTAGATACTCTCAGTGCCCCTTCCTGGTAGTTTAGCCCCCACACTGAGTCAATTCTTTCTGAGAACTGCTGCTCCCCTCAGCAGGGCACTTCCACTTTTCTCCTACAGAGCCAGTTGGCCCTGCAGGGCTCCATGTGCAGGGGCTGGGTGGCAGGCATTTTGTCCCTGGTGCTCCGGGAGTGAGCTCCGTGTACCTGTGTTCACTGTTCCCTAAGCCCCTGGATTGGGTGCAGGAGAGCCGCAGGCTGGGGGCCACCAGTTGCAGACCGTCCCTGGTGTTTTTGGAGTGGGCAGGGGTGGGCCACGGATCACCGGGTGCGCGCAGTCCCCAATTTCCCTTGGTGGGAGTGCAAGCTGCCACCATTTCTGCACTGACCTAGGTACTTCTGGAGAGTGCACAGGAAGGCTGCCCTGGGCCTCCGATCCCCAGGCGCACACAGACCCCAGGGCTGCTGGGGGCAGGGGTTGTCCAAACCGCTGTGGAGTGCCTCTTTTTCCCTATTTTTCTTTTTGAAAAATTCTTCCTATTTAAGCCCACGAGTCCTAACAAGCACCTGTCCTCTGAAACAGCCCAACCTGGCTCTCTCCCAAGAATCTTGAAGCAGACCCGGGAGCTGCCAGGTCTGGGGCTGCAGCCCACCCTGGTCCTCGCACTGGTCCCAGGGACCTTATCGTTCCAAAGTACTCTTGTTACTGTCCGATCGTTCAATGTATCCTATAATTTTGGTGACCAATCTTCATATATGCTGGAATACCACTGGCTGTTTGCTCTGTTCCTCAAAAGATTGGCTAGGTGTTTCACCAGTGGGCAGGAGGAAGTAGACTCTGCTCCCACCTATCTTGCTGCCATCTTCTCCCCCATCTTCTCCCCCTCTCTAAATTCTTAATTATTTAATGGTTATATATTTTAAAATCATCAGAATTGATAAGATACACATTTCGATTAATGCTATTTTATTATGGTGTTGTCATTGTCTATCCATTCTTTCATATTCTACCTAGTCTTTACTGGGAAAGTAAATTCTTATATAAATATCCTTAAGCTTTTTCAAAGGAAATCTTACCAACTAATTCTTAGGTCACATGGTTTATTGTGCAAACACAAATGAGTATGGTTAATACCGACTACTATAACCCTGTAGAATCTTTAAGCTAATGTCTTTTTCACCTGGGTAAAAAGTATTTTTCACCTTTATCTCTATTTCTGCTACATTAAAAGAAGGGTATGACCTCAAATAGAGAGGGCCTGTCCACATAGTTAGAACATTGGCCTGCTGCTTTGAATATCTGTCTGGCCTTAGTTTCATATCATTGATTTATAAAACACCTAGTAGTGAGAATTCACAGTGAAATATTAGAGTTTATGAGTAACACTAGATTTTCATGGAGGGAAATGCTAACTAGATATAAATAAGTAGTAGGATAATATTAGATACATGAATGAGAAGAAGAGTGGAAAAATCAGTATCAATATATAGACCAATTTAAAGAAATGTAAGCAAGGAAAAATAACTTCAGCTGTTATTAGAAAATAACAATCTTTGAGTTAGTTATCAGTTCTATACTAAAAGGAAGACTCAAAGAGCAATTATGGATTATACCTTGAAGAAATCAGAAAGTGTTTTTGTGGCTGACGTGATCCCCCCAAATTCTGAGAATGCTTTCAAGGGTCATTAGAAAGAGAAGAGACAGTGATGGTCTCAAAGGCAACAATCTCTAGAATAGTGGTAGCAACATTTGATAAAATTATATTTATGTTGGGAGTTCCGGCCAAGATGGAGGCATAGGTATAAAAGCTTTGCTTTTTCCCCACAACCAAAAGAAGGATAACAACCAATTTAAAAACAAAAAACAACCAGAACTGCCAGAAAAGCAAACCCCATGGAACTTCGACAACCAGGGGGATAAAGAAACATTCATCCAGGCTGGTAGGAGATACGAAGACGGGCAACTGGGTGGAGAGAACATGTGGCAAGGTGACAAGATGGGGCTGGCAGACCAAGTGCTCCCAAATTCATATAGATAAGCCGGGAGTAACAACAGGGAAGCAAGACAGACTGCAAAACCCAGGGTTTCTGTGTGGGAAACTAAAGATTCAAAACCTGTGGCTATAAAATCCTGTGGGAGTTGCAAAGGTGGGAGAAACTCCCAGTCTCACAATAGAGTCCACTGGAGAGACCCACAGGGTCCTAGAACATACACAAACCCAGTCATCTGAGAATCAGCACCTGAAACAGCACAATCCACTTGAAGGAAGAGAGGGAAGTGACAGAAAATGGGGCAAGAGCCAAAGCAGCACTGTTCCATCTCTGACCCCTCCCACACAGACAGTGCCACAACGCAGCAAAGAGGGTTGCCCGTCCTGGTGATTACCTACAGTTCCACCCCTTAAAATGTAACATGTACATCTAGACAAAGAAATATGGCCCAAATGAAAGAACAGATCAAAGTTCCAAAAATAGAACTAAGCAACAAAGAAATAGCCAACCTATCAGAGGCACAGTTCAAAACACTGGTAATCAGGATGCTCACAGAAATTATTGAGTTCAGTCACAAAATGTAGGAGGAAATGAAGGCTATACAAAGTGAAATAAAGGAAAATATACAGGGAACCTACAGTGGAGGGAAGGAAACCGGGACTCGAATCAATGGTTTGGAAGAGAAGGAAGAAATAAACATCCAAGCAGAACAGAATGAAAAAAACAAGAATTTTAAAAAATGAGGAGAGGCTGAGGAACCTCTGGGACAACTTTAAATGCTCCAACATCTGAATCATAGGGGTGTCAAAAGTAGAAGAACAAGAATAAGAAATTGAAAACTTATTTGAAAGACTAATGAAGGAAAACTTCCCCAATCTGGCAAAGGAAGTAGACTTCCAGGAAGCTCAGAGTCCCCAAAAAATTGGATCCAGGAAGAAACACACCAAGGCACACCATAATTAAGTTATCCAAGATTAAATATAAGGAGAGAATCTTAAAAGCAGCAAGAAGAAAGGAGAGAGTTACCTACAAAGGAGTGCCCATAAGACTGTCCGCTGATTTCTCAAAAGAAACCTTACAGGCAAGAAAGGGCTGGAAAGAAGTATTCAAAGTCCTGAAAGCGAGGACCTATATCCAAGATTACTCTATCCAGCAAAGCTATCATTTAGAATGTAAGGGCAGATAAAGTGCTTCCCAGATAAGGTCCAGTTAAAAGAGTTCATCATCACCAAGCCATTATTATATGAAATGTTAAAGAAATAAAAGAATAAAAAACACAAGAAATATCTAAGAAATAGAAGATCAAAAACTATGAAATAGAAGAAGATCAAAAACTATGAACAGTGAAATGACAACAAACTCACAACTATCAACAACTGAACCTAAAAAAAAACAGAAACTAACTAAGCAAACAACTAGAACAGGAACAGAATCACAGAAATGGAGATCACATGGAGGGTTATCAGTGGGCAAGGAGTGGGTGAAAATGGAGAAAGAGGTATAGGGAATAAGAAGCATAATTGGTAGGCATAAAATAGATAGGGGGAGTTTAAGAATTGTATAGGAAATGGAGAAGCCAAAGAACTTATGTGTACAACCTATGAACATGAACTAAGGGTAGGGGGTACAGGGTGGAGGGGGAAAAAGGGGAGAAAAAATGGGAAAACTGTAATAGCATAATCAATAAAATATACTTTAAAATTTTATTTTTGTGTTAACACTATAGTGTATCAATGCTAAAGAAATACCTGGAAATTGTATGTGTCTGCATTTCCAGAGAAAGAGGTGCTAGATAACCACTGTAAATTATTGTGTTTTCTTTTTGGAGATAACTTCCTCCATATGATCTTTTTATATTTTATGCAAATTTATTTATATTTTCTGGATTTTTTGTGTGTGTGATGATGCCTGTCTGAAAGCTATAGTCCCTTTTTGCTAAGTCTACATTGAAAATATGAAGATAAAAATTTAGAGCACACAGAAGTGCTGTTTTTTCCTTTTAAATATTTTATTCTTTATGTTGTTATAGTTGTCCCAGTTTTCACCCCCTTGCCCTCCTTCTCCCATCCCACCCTCCATTCCTACAGTCATTCCCCTCAGCATTGTCCATGTCCATGGGCCATACATGTATTTTCTTTGACTAATCCCTTCACCTTCTTTCAACCAGTCCCCCCCTTCCTCCTCCTCTCTTACAGCTGCCAGTCTGCTCCATGTTTCTATGCTTCTGATTCTATGTTGGTCACTTTTTAAGAGGACTTGACATATAACAGTTCAACTTAAAGGACATTTATACATGAGAACTTAAAAATGTAAATTTTTTTGAAAGATTTTATCAGGATTTAAATATAAAAATACCTTTGAAATACATTTTTTGTTGTTTCAAATCCATTTACATCATTCTTTCCATCATAGCAACATCAGGGATGAGGATGGACTTGAATAATTAGTATGTGTGAAAAATGTTGTCTTCTTGTGGAGATTTTCAAAGTAAGATAATTTGATGTGCCAATTTAAAAAAAGTCTTTTGGTTTATTCATCTGACTTAACAAAGGAACTACCAAAGCCGTTATTATTATAGCACATTTGTTGCATTTCTGCCAGTTCACAGGTATGACTTCTTACAACCCATAATGCTAATTCACAGTAGAAGTTTTATTTTCAGGTATAAAATTGTTACAATGTCCAATAACAGTATTTGATCAAGAAGTATGAATCACTGGCAAATCCAATGTTTAAATTAATAAAATTATAGTTAATGTAATAATCATATTCATATGCTTAAACTTTCATAGATAACTTACTTTTCACTTGCTATCTCAAGTCAAACTCATGATTTTACTTTAAATCTGAAGAAAATTACATCTTAAGGATGTCTACCCAGCTGCTGATTTTAGCAACTTCAACACATGGGGAAAGATTTGCTTTGTTTCTCTGGAAAGAGTAAAAAAATTTGTATGATATCATCAAATATGTAAGACTTACAGTGTCAAATAATTACCAAAATATGATTGTATGGCTGAGAGTTGAATTTCTCAAATATATGAAAATGGGAAAAAAATCCATAGGAAATTCAACTCATAAGTAGTGCTAATATATTTGTGTTTCCACAAATTCAATTACTTTCATGAACAAATTTTTTCATTGCATAATACTAAATTGCATAATATAAAATTTATACTAAATTGCATAATATATAACAATTGGACAACTGAAAATTGATAATGGAAAGATCCAAACATATATTATGTATTTTATCATAAATATTGCTTATGTTTTTTCTACATTTCCATCCTTAATTGCCTTTGCAAGTAGCCATTCCTCTGGACAGTCAAAGACATATAAATTAATTTGGATAATGCTGCCTTTTTGGAAACATTGTCACATAGGTGTAATGATAAAAGCAAAGTTTTCTTAGCATGGTATAACTTTAAATTCTAAAGGTAGCTAGAAGGACCCAATATTTCATTTTAAAGACGAGGAAACCAAGATCCAGAAGTGTTAATTCAGTGTTACCAAGCTAAATGGTGAAAGCTCACAGTAGAATCCAAGTCTGCTACTTCCCTCCTCACCACACTAAGCTGATCCTTCAGCTCATTGGTTGTCTGGCTCCGCAGAAGACATTGTCAACTGAGTTCCACCCTTCTGCTTTCTATCTTTCCTTCACATGTTAATAACACAGCAAAGACAGTGAAGCATTATGCTTAAATACCATAATACTGACCCTTGATTGCTGATGAAAATGGGAATATTTTATTTGGATTTATTGAGATACATAGATATATTCTGGGTTTTCTGGAAAAGCTCAACAAGTAACTGTATTCTTTCCAATAAGATCATTTGTTAAATGTGTAGAACTAACTAGTAAATATATAAAATTCAATGTTCATTTGTTTATAAGTAAATCAGGACAAACTTCCAAATCAGAAAATCAGCTTTTGCCAGATTATCCATCCTTATTTAAGAATATATAATTCCCTCAGAATTTTTCAGTGTGCCATCCACTATGCTAGGTGCTTTACCACATTCTTCTTATTTAATTTCACAAAAGTCTTATGAAATAAGCAATTATTATCCCCATTTTACATATGAAGAATCAGAGGCTTGAACACTTAAACAGATTGCTCATTACACAGCTTGACTATATTCCCAGTAGAGGCAGCACTGTAGCTTAGGTTTACCCTGGGCCAATTTGGGTTTTTATTTTTTTAATTGTTGTTCTATTACAGTTGTCTCAATTCTCCCCCATTGCTCTCCCCTGCTTTACCCATCCCCCCTCCCAATTTGGGTTTTTAATCAATGCTTTTCCAATAACCACACAAAGTTGATTACTATTATATGTAAAGGTAGAACAGGAATACAAGAAAAACAAGAAATTCTTATTTAAAAATATTATATCCTGGGGTCTACTTATATAGAAATAGTGATTAATAAGCATTGTTTTGAGTGTTTAGAAAAACCAATATTGGGGTAAAAGAGAAATTAAAAATTTAAAAGAAAAGAGAAAAACATGGTCTCCTATCAAAGGAGTC
>PVJI01011718.1:28186-54937 GCA_004026765.1 Micronycteris hirsuta
TCCCTTCCCCTCCTCCCTCCCCCTCCAACCCCACCCCCCTCCCCAGCCTTCCTCCTCCCCCTTGGTTCTGTCCATGTGCCCTCCATGTTATCTTTTCTTAATTCCCATGCAGTTTTATGGAAAAACTTCAAATTGATAGGGATATGGATGTTACCCGTAACAGGAAACAAAAGAAAACACTAACCATATAGGATAACTGGCCATGCATATAGCAAGAGAACAGGTTTCCAGTGACTTTCCAGGAAGACTGATGTCACATCTACTTTAACATACTCATTATTGACCTTAAACAAGGGAAAACAGCTAATTAATTAAATTCTCAGATGATGTTAAATGGAGAGGTGTTTGTTACTAAATACCAGTGATGTGGTGAAGAAGACAAAATTCAAAAGGTCCTTAGAGAATGTTAGAGATAGGAAAAAACAAAATTGAAGCTTAATAATACAAGTAAATTTATCGAGAGGAAGTAATTTTAAACACTGATATTAGATAAGGTAGAATTAGAATTTAATAATGACAAAAGAAGCTTTGAGATGATATGAAGCAGAAAATGAGATATAAGCTTGAAATATAATATAGTTAAAATACTACTGTATTTAGAACCTTTGTTTGCAGATTCTACATAAAGGATCAGATAAAGACTCTTTGCTGATGAGACCTCATTTTGAGTTCTTTGATTACAGATTACAAAGGAGTAAGAAAAAGAAAAGATTAGTCTTTGTCATAGGCATACAAATACTCTACATCCTGGGAAAATTCAGTGCTGGCCAGCTACAAGTGACAATAATAAAAGGCTCCCTTTTCCTCAAAATATGTCCCTTACTGTGTGAAGTACAGTGCGTGAGGTTCTAATCTTTAGAATCACTACTTTCAGTTACATTGCTATTCCAACCATTCCCATTAAATTATCCACTGATTACCTGTGAAGACTAAATATGGAAATGAATTTATTTGGAAGACTTTAGCAGCCCTGTGGCAGAGGCAGGACTCTGAATAGAGGAGGCAGGACAGTTGAATGCATGGTGTGGGATCTACACAAGGGTCAGCAGGGCCAGGTGGGGCCAGACGGTGTCACCTTAGGCAGCTTGAGAGACTTATTTCTGAGAGCCTCTGGAGACAGGTCAGTTAGGGAATACTTAGTAGGCAGTAACTGCTTGGGAAGGAGGAGATTAGTGGAAGTCGCTTGAACTCAAATGTTTTCTAATTAACATGAAAAAGCAAAGTGGCTGTGGCCACAGCTACCTATTATCCTACAGGTCCTATGGCTCCAACAAGACAAAACCATTTGAATAACTAGCCTCATTCTCACCAGCTTATTTATAGGAATGCTATTAGCTTATTTAGGGGCTTAAGTTAGGACCATTGTATCACTCACTGGGTGAGTTCATAATTTGGACACTAAAAAAATTCCTTTTGGTGGAGGAAGTTTTGGGGTCAATTTTCTAAAAAATTCTGTGTTAATTTATGTCTGCCAAGGGAAGTCCACAATGAATTAATTCTGCTCAATGAATTTTTGTTCTTAGAAAATTGTTTTAATGCCAAACATTTCCTGTTTCAAATATTCTACCAGGAGCATTTATTTACAGTCTGGTACATATGTAGTTTGAGCTTCTTAGCATAACTTACCGTGAATTAATGACTTGTTATTTATTGCTGAACCACTCTGCAGAAGTGATTTATAGTTTCGTGCTATGCACTGGCAGTTACTTTGCAGTCTCTGTGCTGGCTGTCTCATCAATATCATTAAATGAATTCACAATGACACAGCTCTGCTACTGTAGTTTTTGATATGAGGGATAACCGAACATAAATCAGGACTTATGTTTAATTCATAAGATGTAGCAATCTCTCATGTAGGCGTGAGTTAGGTTAGAGGATGTCACAGATGTGTTTTACAGAACCTCTTGTGATTAAACCCAGGCCCTTCCATGAGACTCTGTGCACCAAGTGAAAATAATAGGTTGCTCTATACTATGCCATTTTTCAGATAGATGCAATTTATTTTTATTTAAGTATGATTGGTTTCTTTTGTTGCACCACAAGCAGGATGTATTTTAGAAAATAACACTGTGAGAGATATAATGAAAAAACAGTTACTTTAAGTTCATAATTCTTGTATGTTCTTTAAGTAGTTAAATATGAATTAATAACTACCATTTATTTTAAAACATATTTTGCATGTGGTTTTAAAAATAGAGCAATTGAACATTTATACTGAGTCAAAATAGTTTATTTATTTTCAGTAATAACTTTAAAAATAACTAACTTGGGAGAATGGGCCTGGTTATCTTTCCTTGTTAGTCCAGTCTAAGAAAAGGAAAATATGATAGTTTAATATATAGCAAGGAAAGTCAGTCCCTTGCTTGTTTGGAAATAAAAAAAT
The DNA here is from genome assembly GCA_004026765.1 of Micronycteris hirsuta. NCBI lineage: Eukaryota > Metazoa > Chordata > Mammalia > Chiroptera > Phyllostomidae > Micronycteris > Micronycteris hirsuta. Next base: position 30,570 of record PVJI01011718.1, read on the forward strand.
AAACAGAAATCAAGATATATTTATATGTCAGTTTCCTAAAAACAGGAGGAGAAAAAAAATTAACACTCTTAGTGTCATGAGAATTTCTCTAGCATTTTTGCCACAATGCCCGATATTTATTCTTTGAACCAAACACTGTGAGCGCATTGTAATCCATGCAGAAGATGTGAGCTTTTCTCCTGGAGAGAAGGGTAATCTGACTCCAGCAGTGCGACCAGGGGCGCTGGGATAATGGTGAGATTGCTGGGGTCTCGTGATCAGTCACTGGCCCCCTGTGTACCCTGTGATCGGCTCTGCTGACTGTCACAAAGAAAAAATGTGACATGTTTCTGCCAAAGAAAATAATTCCAACATATGCAAGGAACTGACACAAATGTCTTCTCCTTCTTCCTTTGGTTCCAACTTACTAGACCTAGCTTGAGGTCATGATGATTTTAAGACCTACTTACTTGTGCCTTGGTCTGAATAGAAGATGGATGAGCTATTGCTTTGAAAGCCCAAGTGACAAAAGGATGAGAGGAAATGACATTACTTAGTGGTGTAATAAGTAATTGATTTCATAACGCTTGGGGCAAAGGGCAGAGTAAATATACGCAGGAGAGCAGAGGAAGCCCCGGGCATGTCAGCAGAGGAGAAAGGGAGTAAGCACGTGAGTGTTGGGGAACAGGGTACCTCAGAGGGGAAAAATTACTAAAGAAGGGTGGTTGGTAACAGTGGGATAAATGAATAGTTCCTTTTGGTGTGAATTGTGAGATTAAAAATTTATAAAAGTGGAGAATTTCTGTAAATAATATCAACCAGAAAATCTGCTTCCTGGAATTTGTATCATTTAGGAATAGATTCCACTACACACAAGAGAAAACTTAAGTTTCAGTGGCTTAAAAAATATATATATCTGTTTTTGCTTCCCCAAGAAGTCATTACTGTCACACATCACCCTGTTGCGTGGGTGTTTCTGCTGTTCATGGTCACAACAGGGATCCTGTTTTAGCGGATTTTTTTCAGAATTTTTCATATCTTTACATAACATGCCAGTTCTTGGGTTTCCTACTTTTGGCATTATATCTTGACTTTCCACAATGGAAGACTAAATTGCTCTTTTGTGATTTTGGCTGGATCAGTGTTAATGGTTTATAGTATTGATTATGTGAACACCATTCATAGCTGAGTCACATACTGTACTATAATTTCTTTTCCTTTCCAGATGAAGTTTTTGTTTTCCCTGGAATTAATAATTTCTTTGCTTTTCATTTGCTTTCTATTCTGTTTTTGTTTTTCCCCTATTCATCTAAATCTTCTTTCAACACATTCAGACCCATTAGGTTTTCTATCAGTTTAAACTTTATATAGAAATCTTTCCTGGAGCCTCTGGCCTGTTCTAATCTGGACTGGCTGCTCTGTAGTCCGTGGAATCTCCCTTTTTTTTCTGGTTTTTGCTTTGACTCTCCAACTTCCTTTATTTTACATATTCTTCTTTCTTAATGTCTCCCTGAATCCCTCCACAGCTTTTGTCATTGTTGTTGTTTGAAAGAGAGCATCCTCAAATAATTTCCTGAGTAGAAAAAAAATTTTGAGATTTTGCTAGTCAGAAAATGTCTTAATTCTACCCTCTTGATTGATAGGTTGATTGTATGTAGAAATTTAAGTTCGATATAATTTTCCTCAAAATTAGAAGGCAACGCCCCAGTGCCCTCTAGCACTCAGTGAAGCATGACAAGACCAAGGCCATTCTAATGCTTCACCCTTTCCAGGAAAACTTTGTTCTTTACAAACTTGTAGGATTTGTGGGATTTCATGATGATATACATTGTTTTGTGTAGAACCTCATTGGGTTCTTTCATTGACAGCTCTTATTCTTTTGGTCTAAGAAATTTTATTGAATTATGTCGCTGAGGATGCATTCCATTTCCATACCTATTTTTTCTAGTCTCTTTTGGGAATGCCTCTATCATGACATTAGACATTCCAGACAGATCCTCTAGTTTTTTTCTTCTTTTTTCCTTTCTTTCTTTCTTTTTCTCTTATTTTCTATCTCTTTGTCTTTTGGTTCTACCTCCTGAGTGATTTCTTCAGCTTAATCTTCCAAATCTTTCATTGGTCTTTCAGCTCGCTATAATATTTCAGACTTCCAATACATTTTTCCTTTTGAATATTTTTATAGAAATTATTTTAACATCATCATTTTCCTTTGTGCCCGTGTGTGAACTTGATTTCCTTTATATTTTTCCTTCCTATTGGTTTTATTCTCTCTTTCATAATAGACAGTTTCCCTAAAGGTCCAGTGAACTTGGGCTGTAGGACCCTACAAACTTACCCAGACGTTCTGTGGAGTTAGTGTGGGGAGTGATGAGAGAGGTTGATTGCGGTTGTCTTCACCTTAGATTGATTTGGCTTGGCTAATTCCCTGAGGGTCTCAGATTTTAGTATCTTTAGATTTCTCCCTGAGGCAGGTCAGAGTTTCAAAAAAGGATGTTCCAATCCCTTGAGAGAGGGTATACACCTAGTTTCCAGCCATATTCAAGCCAACAAAAGAAAGAAAGCTAGGAGGAGTCTTACTAAGTGTGTAAACTTTCATTTATTTCTGTTTTCAGCATGATACTATACCCACAATCATGCCTGGTGTCTTTGGAGAATAAAACCTCCAGTCTTTTGCTAGTGTGATGAAGGCCTGTGATGAGCTCCATAAAAGTAAAGAAAGCTTCTTAAATAAACTTCAACAAAGAATCTCTGTTCTCAGTCTCATCTCCATCTTAACTTCAGAAAGCATCACACACTACTAATTTCTGACACTGTTCTGCTTACTCCACTCTGACTCAGGATTCAGTGTTTTGGTGTGTACTAGGTTAGCTGCAGTTCATCCATCCTGCTTTCCATTTTCCTAAATTTTGATGTTATCATCTCACTGTCTTCTTGGCTCTTTGGGTTTATGCCCTTTAAAAAGACTCTTTACTGTGTTTTAGTGAGGTTTCGTGAAGGAGTGGAAGTTGATGTTTGCATTCAATCCACCATCTTTAAACCCTGGCAACTCCTCAGTTACCAGTTAGAACTCGGCTCAGACACTGCCTCTCAGTCTCCTCATTCAGGTTAGGAGTCCTTTATTTGTGCTGCTATTGCATTTATCTCATTCCATTGTCATTGTCATTTCATGTGTCTCTCACTATTACTCTGTGAAGTCATTCACTTGAAACCTATGTATTATTGTTCTAGTATCTCTAGCACTTCCAAGAGGTCCATAGCATAGTAGGAGCCAGAAAATAATGAATGAGCATTGATTTCAGGATACTGAGGAAGAGACGCTTTTCTTGACTTAATCTATTCTAAAAAGATTATGCCAACTCTTAGTTGCAGTGCTACTTGATTTTTAAAGCCAAGAAAAAGATTTGTTTTTGATTTTTTAAAAAGGTTTTATTTATTTATTTTCAGAGAGAGGAGAAGGGAGGGAGAAAGAGCAATGTATGGTTGCCTCTCACATGGCCCTCACTGGGGACCTGGCCCACAACCCAGGCATGTGCCCCGACTGGAAATCGAACCAGGACCCTCTGGTTCCCAACCCGCGCTCAATCCACAGAGCTACACCAGCCAGGCCTGTTTTGATTTTTTAAAAGAGATGTAATTCATTTTGCAGATTCTTTTGATAGTTATTCAATTCTTGGGGGTCTTTTTTTTTTTTAGAACATGAAAGAGGTAAATTATATTTTGTGATTGTAAGAAAGTACTTACAGGGAACTCCATTCCCTCTTAATACTAAGGATAATTACTTTAATTGTGGACTAAACTGAAGTCCTCTCTTTCCTTTCTCTACTAATTATAGATACCCCAGTTATCTAGCACTAATTTCAGATATTAGTGAAATGTTTGATTCTTTCTCTTGTAGTATTATGCCCTTCTCACCTGAAAAATTAAACATGGCTTTATTTTAAAATGTTAAAAGATACATACTATATTTTCCTTAGCAATAGGTAGAGCATTTTTCTTCAATATGGATAAAAAACCCTTGCAGATGTAAAACCTTGATTTCTCCTTACTTAGGAACTCAAAATACACATGTTCTCTTCCACATATTTTCTTGAGCTGAAAAAAAAGTTTTATAAACCGTAGTGGGTCTATAATTATTCCCATGGGATAGCTGATGAGGAAGACCCTTGGGAGAGTGTTCAGTCTCTCTTCTAGCCTCTCCTTACTTATCCAGCATTTTTCTAGACACCACTGTGATCATATTTGCATGTCCCTTAAGTAAAAGCCGACCATTTTGGCTTATTCTTCATTTTTAAAATGGTTATGTGATCAATTAAAGCACATTTTGATAAATTGAAAGAGCACATGACCCAGGGAAATGCGAACAGTCTTCACAACACCCAAGATTAAGCCATCAGATCAATGGCTAATAGAACAACCCTTAGATTAAAATACAATTAGCTCGAAGCTGGCTGGAGTATGCAGGAGGACTTACAGTTGTACCCACTCCTTCCTCTAACACACATGCTGGTACATTGTTTTAAATATTGAGACCAGAGAAAGAGAACATCGAAAACGAGTGCAGAGTTCAAATATTGATGAAAGACTTACAAATTTGAAAGCTGGCAACACATACAACTGCCTTTTGTATGCTTTTACATGTGTATGTGCTTACACATATGTATTCACATGCCACACACATTCATACATCTAAAATTGGTTTAAAAAGCATTGATTCTTGGGAAATCAGATTTTCATTCTCTCCCTGTATTGAGTCTTCTACGACTTACAAAACAGTTTTATGTCTGTTGCCTTATTTGATCCTCGTGCCTACCTATGAGCTAGGCAGACCAGCTATTGTTCCCATTTTACAGATTGAAAAATGTAGCTCTTAGGCAAGTTATAGTACTTGATCAGCTTCATTCACCCAGACTGTGAGTAGCAAAGCTGAGAGTAGAGGCTAGTCGTCTTTCTTAGACCTTGAATTACTTCTTGCCTGGGAGAGGATTTTGTTTTTGTTTTTTCACTCAACCTGAAAGAATATATATTAGATACATGGTTAGCATTTTTAAATTCTTTCATGAAAAGCAAGTCCCTGCTATGTTTGCTGATCAGCAACAGTTGCACACCATTCATCTAGGATCATTTATTTGTTCCCCAAATTAAAAATATGTTGGCTGGATGTCATGTATAGTAGAAAAAGGAGAGAAACTACATCATGAAAAGACACCCTGCACTGAATAATTTGAGGAAGCTGTTTCCTAACTCATTTTTTGCACTAAGATTTAGGAGTTTCATTTGTTAGCAAGAAATAACCTACTTCTATGTTCTACATTATTTCTTAGTGATATCATATATTATTTCATTAACTCTATCTAAAAGATTTGTTTGTATTCCTTATAAATAATTTGTGGATGCCCAGATATTGCAAAATCAAGTTTGGTATTTATAATCATATTCTTTAAACATATTCTAACCTGGAAATCATGTGTAGAATTCACATTTACATAGCTAATATATGCCTTGTCTGCCACACAGTGAGAGATGCTTCCCTGACAGGCTGTGACCTGCACAGTGTAACAGGCATTACTCCTAATTTGTCAGAGATCCAGAGCATAAATTACAGGTCTCTTTTCAGACTACTATTAAGTGCCATTCTATTTTATATAGAAAAGATGTCCAGCAACTTCAGATGAAATTTGAGATTTCTCCTCATTCATATTTTGGCTTTGTTATCATCAATCAAGATGGTTAAGTTGGACATAATTTAGAAAAAGTCTTATATGTCCTTGAAATAACCTTTCTGTTAACCCCAACTGAATCAAATAATGTTTATGTCTTTGAAATAACCTTGTTCCTAACCTCAAACTTTTGTAAAATTGTCAATAAACAAATACAAGCCTCAAAGATAAGATATGAACATTTTAAAACTAGACCAATGGCAGGAAATTTTTTCCCCTACAAGAAGGGAAAATAAATGGATGTGATAGATTCCATCTCCCTCAGCAGGAGTGAAGGTGAAGCCAATTACGTGATGGAGGTCTCCTTTCCGATTACAAATCATTTGAAGATCTTAAATGCAGAACTCAAAGATTCTCAGTGGTTTTAATAGCCTTGAGATATTTTGGGGTACAATTTTCATCTTTTATAGAAATTTCCACCTTTTAAAATAGCTAATGAACTCCAATTTCTAAAACATTTTCTGTAACTGCATCTGTTGCTAGGAGAAGAGCAGAAGGAAAAAATGACAGCATCCTAGGATCTATAACCTTGACAGTTCCTGTTGTCCTGGAAATGCAAGAGTCAAGGTTGTCATCAAGTCTCATAATGATCTTCAGCCATTATCATTTTCAGAAGTGCCTGGAAAATTTTATGTGCCTCGAAGTTTCTTCTAGCCTTAGAAGCTAGAGATTGAACTGCAATCTCTGAGAAATTTGATAATAGGTTTAGGTATCTATCCCACACAGAACATAGCGTGAAGCCTTATACTTAGGAGGTGCTAAAGAGTATTTTTGAATCAATCATTGGAGTGATAGGCAAAATTATGGAGTTAGTCATATAAAGTTTCAATTATTGTGACTTCATTCAGGTGTCTTTTATTATCTGATATTGTTAATCGCCTGATCCCCAACCTCTCAGAGTTTATTATATAAAGAAAGAACATTAAGTATATTAAAGACACCTAGCATATGAAGAAACATTAAGTGAAGATATGAATTAAGTAAGAGTTAAAATGTATTTGAAAGCACTAGATATATTAAAGTGTTTTAATCATCATTGTGAGTACATTAGTATTAACAAAAGATAAAATGCCTTTAGTGAAATGGCAGATGTGAAACAACAATTGGGGATCTGTTCATAAAATGTAAGCTTGAGTAGGAATAAAGAAGGAATATTTTAGTACTGCAATCATAAAGCAGGGAAGGATTTTAGGGGGAAAGTAAGCTTCTTCTTGACTCACTACAGAGACTCAAGACTTTGGTTTTTAGTTACGTATGCAGGTAATTCCATTTTGACCCACATTGAAATTCACGTAGAAATAGGGCCTGGGAATCTTACGTAGTAATTGGAAATATGAAAATAACCCCTTATAGGACGTATTACCTTATGAAACCAATACTTTTGGTTTACTTCACTTCAGAAAGTGCCAGCATTCTTCAGATAGTTTTATATGGTGACCATGATTACTTGTCTTTGTTTTAGTCGGTAAAACAAGCATTGCGGGAATTCTTGTTTCTACACTTTATATGAAAGGTACACTTTTTGAGTCCCTGCTTGGATATTTCAGATGTAGTTACATACTTTTTCCCTGGAGCCAATCCAAGTCCTTAAGTGGGACTGGCACTCTGATTTCATGAGGAGACCAGCAATTATAATGGTACTTAGAAACCTGTTTCTTTTCCTAGGGATTTAATGCACAGCGCTAATATTATCCTTTACTGCTAAACAAAATTCTTCTCCAGATTTCACATTTGGGTATTTTGAATTTATGTGACTTTTGTAGCATGTCTACATTTAAATTAATTTAAATTCTGATGAACCTTGGTCTAAAACTAAATCCAATATATGAAAATCCATGTTTATAGAAAAAGACCAATTAGAGGTTTGTGATTTCTTTCACAATAGTTGTTCTTTAACTAGCAACCTCCCTTTGTGCATTTAATATTTGAATGCCATCATGTACCTTTTCAGGAATGTGTGCATAGCATATGTTATAAGGCAATTATCAATTTTACTTTTGTTTATTTGGCCATATCTTAATTGTATTTTGCTACTGGAAATGGTAATTTTTAGTACATACTCATTTTTGGGTTTTTCCCCTATACAAAGTTTTTCAAGAATCAGTGGCCAAAGTTTGAATTTGACAAATTATTTATTTTATTTTTTTCCCTCCTAATTTGTGAAAGTTATTGATCTCTCATATTGCTCTTGCCTTTTTGTTATTACCTAATGTCACACACAAACAACTTTTCCCTCTAAACTGTAAAATCTGACCAAAAGGAAACCTGATTTGTATTTACTTTGTTTCTTGCTCATTAAGTAATTCTGCAGATATACTGACCATCTAATATGTGCAATGGCCAAGTCCTAGAAATATGCATTGGTGAAAAAATAGAAGTGGTCCTTGCCATAGAAATTGTATTATTATTATTATTATTCATAATTATTGTGGCTGACATAACTGAGAGACTACTGTATACCAGGCTTAGTGTTTTATGTGGATAATTTCTTTAAATCCTCACCACAACTCTGTGAAGTAGGTCCTATAATTGGTGAGGTATAGAGCAATTAAGCCATTTATTCATGTGATTTATCCTAATAAGTAATCAAATTTAAAGTCAGGTATTCATATCCCAAAGCTCAAGATCTTGATCTCTGTGCTATACTTCCCACAGATAAAATAATAATAGTCATGACAAATGCCGTGAAAGAGAAGTGAAAGCTATAATGAACAAATACAACAAGGAATTTGATTTAGTCTAGAAGATAATGAAGGCCTCTCTGAGGCAGACATTTAAAAGGGTGCCTCAGGGATTACTGGGAGTTGGTCTGTGGAAGAGAATCACCACGAAAGGAATTGTACAGCACATGCAAATATCCTGAGGTAGGAAATGGTTAGATTGTTAGAGGAATTGAAAGTAGGCCTTAGCCTGTAAACATGATAGGTTGATGAAGGAAAAGTGATAGAGTAGCGTGCACTATCGAACACTGCTCTTTCCCCACAGAGGCACAATTTGTTGAACAATAGAACTTTGCCATTGTTCTAAATGTAGTTGCTTCCTGTGTAACCAGATTTATTTATTAAAAATACAAATTATTGATACACAATGCATGATTTGAAACTAGGAATATCATTAGCTATGTGATTCCCTGTGTGTTTCCCACTCAGGATTGAAGAGACCCCTGGCCAAGTTGCTCAGTCAGTTGGGGCATCCTCCCACACAGCAAAAGGTTGCGTGTTCGATCCTATACAGGAGGCAACCAATTAATGTTTCTCTCTCACATCCATGCTTCTCTCTCTTTCTCTCTCTTTCCTTCCTCCTCCTCCTCCCCCTGCCCCTCCTCCTCCTCCCTCTTTCCTTCCCTTGTCTCTCTCCAAAAATAATAAATATATCCTCAGGTGAGGATTTTAAAAAAGAGAGAGACTGAAGAGACACAGAAGTACAAAGTATTTGAATCTATAAACCAGTTACTTCAGGTGGATAATTTTTTATTTTATTTTATTTTATTTTTTGTTCAATTACAGTTATTTGCATCCTCTCCCCTCCCCACCTCCCCCTCCCAACCTCCCTCCTCCCCCTTAGTCCTGTCCATGTGTCCTCTACAGTGATTCTTCAGATGGATAATTTTGATACAATTTCAGTTTATTACTACTGTTAAGGCTGTAACCCATGGATGGTTTTATTGCTTTTTTAAATTGCATCTCTGTTACTAGATGTGGTGGTCATGGCAACCCATGATATGTGAAAGGCAAGTAGAAAGAGGAAATAGGTCTAACATTAATGCTCAGTAAACTGAGAATGGCAGAGAATGGCTAGAGGTTCTGGGCCTGACAGGGGACAGCATAGGCCAGGGGCACTGACATTGGAATTTTTCTTAATTGGAGCCCAGTGACTAATCTGGTCAGCCAACACTGGGAACCAAAGAGAGGGTGGTTTGGTTTGGAACTCTAGTTGTGGATGACTATGGTGTAAACTTCTTGAGGGTACAAAACATTTTTCATTTGCTGCTTTACCCCAGTGCCTAGAATAATGACTGGCATTATAACCAAGAGTTTTGGGAGCAGGTACCTAGGTAGAAGTCTGAAATCCATCAAGACAATATGGAAGGCAGAAAAAGGATGTTCATGTGGGGAAAAGGTCCCAAATCTCCCTAACAGTGAAGGAGATAGAGAATGAGACAGTTTCTCAAGAATCATGGTTGATCACCGAGATCCACAGTTGACATAGAAATATTCTAAATCTCCCTGGATGACAGGGCTGACATAACATCCTTCGTCCTTCCTGATTCTGGAATTGGTTTAAGAACAGAGATAAAATTGACAGTACCGGTGCCAGGGATGACTGTATGCCATGCACATATTCATGGGAATCATCTCATTTTGTCCCCCCCAAAAAAATAGCTAAGCCCTATTATTGCCTATTTTACACATAAATAAACTAAAGCTTGGAGTGGTTAATTTGCCCAAGGTCAAGACTATTAAGTGGTAGCTAAGATTTGAACTCAGTTTTGTCTACAAAGCTCACACTCTTAATCACAATACTTTGTAGCTTCTTAAAATACACCTTTGCTTTATTTTTTTATTTTTATATTTTTTTATTGTTGTTCAAGTACAAGTGTCTCCACTTCCCTCCCACCACTCCCTCCCACCCCATCCATCCCCAACTCCTGCTCTCAATCCTACCCTCCTTTGGCTTTGTCCATGTGTCCTTTGTACATGTTCCTTGACATCCCCTCCCATCTTCCCTTTGCTTATTGTCAGTTTGTTCTTAACTTCAATGTCTCTGGTTAAAAGTGAAACTGCTTTCAAGTAGCTATCAGAACAAGACTATAGGCTACTGAAGGCATCACAAAGAGGTATATCTAATAGCAGAGCTGGTTCAGAACTGGTTCTGCAGAGGCAATGAGTAGTATTGCCCAGGGCTGGGCAGTCAGACATGGGACTCCCGGGAGCCAGGAGCTGGAAAGGTTGAGGAAGCAAAACGGTGGCTGAGCAAGGGCACAAATCACAGTGCATGTGGAATCTATACACATGGATTTTAATCCATGTCTTATTAGCATAATTAATGATTTGTTGTTTTCTCTCAAATGAAAATTAGTTTGTCAGATTAGTAATTAAGGAAGCTAATTACACATAGCTGCACAGGCCCTGCTCCAGGCGAAATGGAATGTCTTCGGCTTTGATTTGTTACCTCCTTTCTTGGCAGCATTTTCTTCCCTGCACAGTTCCTTTGTAGACCCTCACATATGCCCAGGCTTCTTGTGCTGCCCTTATCTTTTCCTCCCAGAAGAAAAGTGATATAATAAATGAGTTCATAATAGGGTTGGCTGGTAATTTAATAAATTACGCTGCCTGGAAATTTTTGTATTTACAAAAGGGGTCTTGCTAAATGTGACATGGTATCCAGGATTTGATTTTATGAGGCAGGGGGAGAACATTATCTGAAAAACTAGTAAAATCTGAATGTTAATTTCTTAGTACTGACAAATGTACCATGATTATGTGAAGAGTAACCACTAGGGAAAGTTGAGTGGAGGGTATGAGAATGGAGAACTCTCTTGTACTGTCTTGGAAAATTTTCCATGAACTTAAAATTATCCCCAAATAAAATGTTTAAAGTAGCAAAAAGTGTTTTAAAAATAGATCAGTTTTCATTCAAAGGAATAAATCTCTAATTAAGAATTTCAGGCATGTGGGTCATACCATATAGGTATGTAAAGATGGCCCTATGGCTATATACCCATTTACTTTCTGCACGCCCTTAGCATATAAACCAGTAAATATTTCTTTTTGTAAATTTCAGATGGTGTGAATTGTACCCAGGGTAAAAGGGTTGTATCTATTCTTCTCATTGTAGTAAAGGATGCTGAAAGACAAAAAAACAGGCTGAGAGTTAAAGTTACAAATCAAGAAGCACACAGCCATTTGTCTTCCTTTTTAGGGAACGGTGATTATTTCCAGAACTCTGAATTCGGCAAATGTTAATTGATGTGCTGGGAGATGAGTAATTTAGAAAAAAAATAAATCACCAAATTGACATTTTAAAATATCAGAAGGAAAACAGATTTTCTTAGGCTTTCAAATACTCAGTTTGTTGTTTAATGGCAACATAGAATTCAGTGGTCTTTATATAAATAATTTAAAGGAATAAGTGCTTGAGTATATACACTTAGTTCAGTGTTCCAAAATAATTTACTGTGTATAACCCAGAAACATTAAAATTAGATAAAGAGTTTAAAAACATGGTTTTTCTGTTGGAAAAGGTAGACCAACTAGTTGGCACTGTGTCAGATGACAGACAATAGAAGCTTGTTCTATTATTTATACAAATTGACTGGTTTGGCAGTTGCTGCAGCAATGAACCATAATGAACTACAGAAAAATGAAACTGTGATTTCTTTAGCCTTACACAAAAATGGAATATCCGTGGGCAGAGAATGACATTTTAAGAGCCCAAGCTTGGTCAAATGGCATTCCTTGTTCCTCATGTATCCAGAATGTAATTTAAACAGAGCATGTTTACTGGGGCAAAATTGTAAAGATGGGCCATCATTCCATGCTATTAGTCATGGCGCTGTGCCTTGTCATTCTCAAGGAATTTTAAAATATTCATTTTCCATGACTGACTTTCCACTCTTATCTACACTGTCCCTCTGTCTTTGTTTGCAATAAAAGCTTTCTTTTAGCTAAATTTCTGAAATTGGATGACTTTTTTCATGTCTTCTCAGCAAAAGGAAGAAAAAATCATGACACATATAATTCAACTAAAATACTTAATTTTATGCAACAAAACTTGTCCTCGGGTGAGGTATTTTTAAAAAATATCTAATTTTATGATCAATTGATGCAATCTTCTTTGCTCTATTAGGGAATCCCTGATGTTTGTGGTAAATTCTTAACTTTGAACTTGGATATTTATACCTTATACTTTTATCAACTCCCATTTATCCACAGTGACTTTTCTCTAATAATATTGTATTGAATTCCAGAGAAGGCCTTTTAAGTAAAAACACTACATACTTCAACTTTGCCAGCCAAGGGCTTGTTAGTTAAAGAGTAATCACATACGAAAAACATGTGAGTCAGACAAAACAACTTTTCTAAAACTGAGACTTACCCCGAGTCAGCAGAAACCAGTCATGCAGATACCCACTGCAGAATGGGTGTCAGGATCTTTTCTCTTTTGCCCAAAGTGATGCAGGAAGCTGGTTGTGACTGACCCACAGAAACTGACTTCCATAGGAACTGTTGTTGGCATTAGGGAGTATTATATATAAACTTCTAGGTATGAACCAAATTTGAAATATTTTTCATAGTATAAATGTGGTATTCAATGTGGGAAAAAGAAAGTTCAGTGCAAATATTATAATTTTGATATGGGCTGAGTTCTTACAAAGCTATATACACCAGTATTTCTCAACAAGGGTCAATTTTGCCTATATTCCCAGGGCACATTTGACAATGTCTGGAGTCATTTTTTGTTTTCATACCTGACATCTAGCAGTTAGAGACCAGGGATGCTGCTAAACATTCTGTAATGCACAAGACAGCCCCCTTACAGCAAATAATTATCCAGCTCAAGTTCATTAGTGCTGAGGTTAAGAAATCCTGCCTACATACCAGCTTGTGTGTAGACTATACCAGAGCTAGCTCTGAAAATGCATTTTGTCATACAGCATTCCTTTAGGTTAATACGGGAATCCCACCTCACTGAAAAATTACTTTTTCTGTTTTTTTTTCTGTTGTTGTTGTGAGTTAAATATACATGTGGTTCTTATTCACTAAATACAGTGACAAATCAAGGGGAAATGAGGGCCAATATTCTGCCAAGACCAACAGAATAAACTTTAATTTTTAGCAAAGGCCCTTGACTGGAGAAAGAGAAATAAAACAACTTGCTGAAAGTGATCATTGTAACCAGAACGGAAGATGTTATCAAGAGGGAGGGTGAAACTTTCTGACGCATAGGGAGTAAGTATAGTGTATCTGTTCAACCCAGTAGTTTTCAAGGCTGACTACAAATAGAATTTCATGTACCTGATCCCAGTGCCTAGAGATTCTGAATACATTGATTGAGAATGTGGCCTGATACTCTATATTTTTAAAGGTTCCCATTTCTAGAATCACTAGTCTAGATGGTTTAGAATCAGCATTTTAAACACACTTAAAACAAAACATATTATCTATCTAACAACATGTTTATTTGTCCTACCCAAGATGACCTCTGCCACACTTCTTGCCTGCTTTTCTATCATGTTCCCTTCGCTTTCCCTGAAAATGCACTTGCCTGAGATTTATATTTCTCACTGGGACCACTGTCTGTTTCTTATTAGGCTAGTAAATGGTTCTTATTAGACTTGTGCTAATCCAAAATCAGACTGACTAGTGACAGAACTAGTGATATCACCAGGAATCCCACCTGGACACTTTACCTAGCAACACAACAGCACTGGAAGCGCTAAGAAGATCGTCCTACTACGGTTCTGTGTTAACTTAAAGGGACTGTATTTCTAGGTGAGGAGTGCACAGGAAAAAAAGATCAGCTTTCATCTAGATAGCACCCTAAGTATTCATTCTGGTTACTTCAACACTGTAATTTATCAAAAAAAAAAAAAAAAAAAAACAGTGGCACACATGACTGCTTTTGAATGTACTTGTAGTTTAATGTACAAGTTTTACTCGTAGTTGTAGTTTTGCACGCACAGGACCAAATGGTTATGCTAAAAGTATGCTAGATAATTTAAGGGGACTTTCAATTAATCATTACATCGATAATTTAATGTGTTTCCTTTCATCTAAATGTGCCTTTAGGCAGGTAAAAGAAGCACTACTTACACATTGCAGAAGAAAAATTACTCTCTCCCTGGGCTTAAAGTTGCATATAATATGAAGAAATTAAACTTTGGTTTAATTGAAATTTGGTTGCATTTTGAGGCTTTATACTTTCCTTGGGCCACCTACTGCATTCTTTTTAATAAAGCATTGAAGGATGGCAACATTAAAAAATACTAATTTAGCTGTGCTTTCTGGATAGTACAAGTAACAAAACACTTATTTTGTCTATTTTAACTTTAGCCTCAAGAAAAAAGATATACCCAAACACACCTTAAAAATGATTATATCTACTTAATATTAGGTTATATATCACCTTCTAGAATATATTTCAATTTTATTTTTAATAACAGCTTCACTGAGATACATACCACAAGTATACAATAAGTGACATTTAGCATATTCACAGAATTGTATAATCATCATCAAAAATGTCAGAGCAGCAACTGGCTGGTGTAGCTCAGCGGATTGAGCACAGGCTGTGAACCAAAGGGTCGCAGGTTCAATTCCCAGTCAAGGCACATGCCTGGGTTGCGGGCCTGATGTTTCTCTCTCTCTCTTTCTCCCTCCCTTCCCCTCTCTAAAAATAAATAAATAAAATCTTTTTAAAAAAATGTCAGAACATTTTCATCACCCTAAAAAGACACCCTGTACCCATTAATAGTCACCTCCCATTTCCCTAACCCCAGACAATGACTAAGCTACAACCAAGGCCTGCAATCAAGACTACTCTATCCAGCAGGGCTCTGAATTAAAACAGAAGGCCAAATAAGGAGTTTCCAAGACAAAAGAAGCCTCAAATGATATACCTCCTCCAAACCAGCTCTGCAAGAGATGCTAAAGGGTCTGCTTTAAGAAAAGGAAGAAAAAGAGTAAGAGGGAGAGGAACACAGGTACCAAGTGAGTAAAATGGCAATGAGTAAGTACCTATTAATAATAACTTTAAATGTAAATGGATTAAATGCTCCAATGAAAAGACATAGAGAAGATGGAGGTGAAGGTAGACACACTGTGCCTCCTTGCACAACCAAAAGAGGAAAACCACAATTTAAAAATAAAAAACAACCAAAAATGACAGAAAATTGAACTGTATGGAAGTCCCACAACCAAGAAGTTAAAGAAGACACATTCATCCAGACCGGTAAGCGGGATGGAGCTGGGTGGAGAGCGCACTGCGAGACGGCGGTTTGTGGAGTTGTAAGGGCAACATTGCAGCTTCCCTGAGAAACCTGAGACCGGTGCACTCAGCGAAACACATGGCTGGCCAACCTGGACCCAGCTGGGCCAAGACTGGTGGACCGGACAGTCCCTCATACTCGCACAGATAGACCAAGAGAAAAAGCTGGAGAGTGGAGCAGACCTCACGACCCACCAATGCAGAGAAATAAAGCCTCAAACCACCAACTGAAAACACCTGTGGGGTTGAGGCAGTGGGAGAAACTCCCAGCCTCACAGGAGAATTCATTGGAGAGACAGACTCACAGGGACTTAGAACTGCACAAGCCCACCCACCTGGGAACCAGCACAGAGGGTCCCAGTTTGCTTGTGAGTAGCCAAGGAAGTAACTGAGAGCCAGCAGAGAGCAGAGCAAGTGCCATTGTTCCCTCTCAGGCCCCGCACCCACAGGCAGTGTCACAACAGAGTTGTGAGTTTCCCCGCCCTGTTGAACACCTAAGGCTCCACCCCTTAAAGTAACAGGCAGACTGAGAAAAAAAAAAAACAAAATGAAAAAGCAGATCAAAACACCAGGAAAAAATACAACTAAGTGACAAAATAGCCAACATATCAGATGCACAGTTCAAAACACTGGTAATCAGGATGTTCACAGGATTGTTTGAATTTGGTTGCAAATTACATGAAAAAAATGAAGGATACGCTAAGAGAAATAAGGGGAAATCTACAGGGAACCAATAGTGATGGGAAGGAAACTGGGACTCAAATCAACAAAGTGGACCAGAAGGGAGAAAAAAACATTCAACCAGAAAAGAATGAAGAAACAAGAATTCAAAAACATGAGGAGAGGCTTAGGAACCTCCAGGACATCTTTAAACGTCCCAACATCTGAGTCATAGGGGTGCCAGAAGGAGTAAAGGAAAACCAAGGGATTGAAAACTTATTTGAACAAATAATGAAAGACAACTTCCCCAATATGTCAAAGGAAATAGACTTCCAGCAAGTCCAGGAAGCTCAGAGAGTCCTAAAGAAATTGGTCCCAAAGAGGAACACACCAAGACACAGCATAATTACATTACGCAAGATTTAAAATAAGGAGAGAATCTTAGAAGCAGCAAGAGAAAAGGAGACAATCACCTACGAAGGAGTTCCTATAAGACTGTCAGCTGATTTCTCAAAAGAGACCTTTCAGGCAAGAAGGGACTGGAAAGAAGTATACCAAGTCATGAAAGGCAAGGACCTACATCCAAGAATAATCTATCCAGCAAAACTTTCATTTAGAATGAAAGGGCAGGTAAAGTGTTTCTCAGATAAGGTCAAGTTCAAGGAGTTCATCATCACCCAGCCTTTATTATATGAAATGTTAAAGGGATTTATATAAGTCATGGAGGGATATCAACAGGGGAGTGGGAGGGGGAGAGAGGAGGAAAAAGTACAGAGAATAAGTAGCATAAATGGTAGGTAGCAAACAGACAAGAGAAGGTTAAGAATAGTGTAGGAAATGTAGAAGGCGAAGGACTTATATGTATGACCCATGGACAAAAACTAAAAGGCAGAGAATGGGGGAGGTGCAGGGCAGAAGGGAATAAAGGGGGAATAATGGAACAACTGTAATAGCATAATCAATAAAGTATATTAAAAAAAGAACAAAACATCCCGGCTGGTGTAGCTCAGTGGATTGAGCGCGGGCTGGGAACCAGAGGGTCCTGGTTTGATTCCCAGTCGGGGCACATGCCTGGGTTGCGGGCCAGACCCCCAGTGGGGGCCATGTGAGAGGCAACCATACATTGCTCTTTCTCCTCCCTTCTCCTCTCTCTGAAAATAAATAAATAAAATCTTAAAAAAAAAAAAAGAACAAAACACACAGAGTAGCTGAATGGATAATAAAACATGACCCACACATATACTGCCTAAAAGAGACCCTCCTCAGAACAAAAGACCTACAGAGACTGAAAGTGAAGGGTTGTAAAAACATATTCCAAGCAAATGGACAAGAAAAAAAAACCTGGGGTAGCAATACTTATATCAGACAAAATAGACTTCAAAACAAAGGCCATAAAAAGAGACCCAGAAGGACACTTCATAATACTCAAAGGAAGAATCCACCAAGAAGACATAAACATTGTAAACATATATGCACCCCACATAGGATTACCCAAATATATAAAGAAAATCTTGGAGGACTTCAAGAAAGATATTGACAGCAACACAATTATAGCAGGAGATTTTAACACCCCACTGTCAAAAATGGACAGATCTTCCAAACAAAATATCAGCAAAGATATTGTGGCATTGAACAATGCCCTAGATGAAATGGACTTAACTGATATATATAGAACCTTTCACCCCAAAGAAGCTAAATACACATTCTTTTCAAATGCACATGGAACATTTTGAAAGATAGACCACATGATAGGACACAAAACAAGCCTCAACAAATTCAAGAAAATTGAAATCATATCAAGAATTTTCTCCAACCATAAGGGACTGAAACTAGAAACCAAACTCAAGGAAAAAATGCAAAAACACTCGAACTCATGGAGATTGAATAGCATGCTATTAAACAATGAGTGGGTCAAGAATGAGATTAGGTAAGAAATCAAAAAGTTTCTGGAAACAAATGAAAATGAACTCAAAACAACCCAAAAACTTATGGGACACAGTGAAGGCAGTCTTGAGAGGGAAGTTCAGAGTGATACAGGCCTACCTAAAAAAGATAGCAACATTTCAAATAAACAACCTAACCCTACATCTACAAGAACTCAAGGAACAACAACAAAGACAGCCCAGAGCAAGTAGAAGGAAGGAAATAACTAAGATCAGAGCAGAATTAAATGACATAAAGACCAAAAGAACAATTCTGAGGATCAATAAATTCATGAGGCAGTTCTTTGAAAACATAAACAAAATCAACAACCTTTAGAGCAGGCTCATCAAGAAAAAAAGAGAGAGGACCCAAATAAACAAAATCAGAAATGAAAGAGGAGAGATTACAGCTGATACACAGAAATACAAAGAGCTGTAAGAAATGACTATGAAGAACTATATGCCAAAAAAATTGAAAACCTAGGTGAAATGGACAAATTTCTAGAAAAATATAATCTTCCAAAACTGAATGAAGAAGAAGCAGAGAGCCTGAACAGACCAATCACAGCTGATGGAATTGAAATAGTAATCAAAAAGCTTCTGACACACAAAAGCCCTGGACCAGACGGTTTCACAGGGGAATTTTACACAGCATTTAAGGGAGAGCTAACCCCCATCCTCCATAGATTATTCCAAAAAATCCAAAATGATGGAAGACTCCCAAACTCTTTTTATGAAGCCAGCATCACTCTAATTCTAAAACCAGATAAAGACATAACTAAGAAAGGAACCTTCAGGCCAATGTCACTGATGAACATAGATGCTAAAATCCTTAACAAAATATTGGCAAACTGCATCCAGCAATACATTAAAAAGATCATACACTATGATCAATTGGGATTCATCCCAGGGATGCAAGGATGATACAATATTCACATAGACATTGCGAATGGCCCATAGACATTGAAAGGAAGCTCAGCATCTCTAGCCATCAGAGAGATGCAAATTAAAACCACAATGAGGTACCACTTCACACTGGTCAGAATGGCCATCAATAACAAATCAACAAACAAGTGCAAGTGAGGATGTGGGAAAAAGGGAACCCTAGTGCACTGTTGGTGGAAATGCAGACTGGTGCAGCCGCTGTGGAAAATAGTATGGAATTTCCTCAAAAAACTAAAGGTGGAACTGCCTTTTGACCCAGCAATTCCACTGCTCAGATTGTACACTAAAAACCCTGAAATACCAATCCAAAAGAACCTATGCACCGCAATGTTCATAGCAGCACAATTTACAATAGCCAAGTGCTGGAAACAGCCTAATTGCCCACCAGTAAATGAGTGGATCAAGAAACTGATACATTTACACAGTGGAATTCTATGCAGCAGAAAGAAAGAAGGAGCTCCTGCCCTTCGAGAGAGCATGGATGGGACTGGAGTATTACGCTAAGTGAAATAGGCCAGGAGGTGAAATACAAATACCATATGATCTCACGTATAAGTGGAACCTAATGTAAAAAAAACAAACAAATGAGCAAAATAGAACCAGAGACATTGAAAGTAATAACAAACTGACAGTACCCAGAGGGGAAGCAGGAAGGGATAATGGGAGACCAAGGGGGAAGGGTTGGCAAGGAACATGTATAAAGGACACATGGACAAAGCCAAAGGTGGGAAAGATTGAGGGTGGGAGGTGGGGGCTGGCTGGGGCGGGTAGGTGTGTTGGGGAGAAAATGGAGACAACTGTACTTGAACAACAATAAAAAATAAAAATAAAAAGAGAATAAATGAAAACTTTGAAAAAAGAAATATAGAGACAGACTCATAGATATAGAGTAGGTTGATAGTTGTCAGGTTCGGGGGCTAGGTAGGATGGAAGGATTGAGCAAAAAAGAAAAACCTCATGGACACAGAAAACAGTGTGGTGATTGCTGAAGGGGAAGAGGTGGGGGAGGTGGAGGAGTTCATGGTGGGTGGATAAATGGTGATGGACAGAGACTTGACTTGTGATGGTGAATATACAATGCAGTATACAGATGTGTTGTAGAATTGTGCACCTGAAACCTATACATTTTCTTAATGAATGCCACCCCAATAAATGCAATGAAAATAAAAATAACATGGATTCTGCCATTAAATTATTATTATATCACCATGGTTTGCTTAGTTAAGTATGTGGAGAAGTTTTTTAAAAATTCACAGGCGTTGTGTTTATCATATATGGGCTTTATTATGTTTAGGTATATTACATCTATTCCAACTTTGCTGAGAGTTTCATCATAAATTCACGCTGGATTTTATCAAATTCTTTTTCTGTGTCTATTGATATGATTATGTGATTTTTGTCCTTCATTTTGTTTATGTGGTGGATCGCATTTATTGATTTGCAAGTGTTGTACCAACATTGCAACACTGGAATAAAGCCCACTTGATCATGGTGAATGATCTTTTTGATGTATTGCTGTATTTGGTTTGCTAATTTTTTTTTTGAGGATTTTACCATCTATGTTCATCTAGGATATTAGCCTATAATTTTCTTTTTTTTAATGTCCTTATCTGGTCTTGGAATTGGGATAATGATGGCCTCATAAAATGAGCTTGGGAGTCTTCCCTCTTCTTGAATTTTTTTGGAATTTTTAAGAAAGAGAGGTATTAGTTCTTCTTTGAATGTTTTGTAAAATTCACCTGTGAAACTATCTGGTCCAGCACTTTTGTCCGTTGGGAGTTGTATTATTATTATTATCATATTGTTATTATTATTATTGCTTCAGTTTCACTAATTGCAATCTGTCTATTCAGATTCTCTGATTCTTCCTGATTTAGTTTTGAAAGATTGTATATTTCTAGGAATTTATCCATTTCATCCAGGTTGTCCAATTTGTTGGCATTTAGATGTTCATAATGTCTTCTTACAATCCATTGTATTTCTTTAGTGTCAGTTTTCATTTCTTTTCTTTCATTTCTGAATTTATTTATTGGGTCCTCTCTCCTTTTTCCTTTATGAGTCTGGTTAAAGGTTTGTTTATCTTTTTCAAAGAACCAGCTCTTGGATTTATTAATCTGATCTTTATTATTTCCTTCCTTCTATTCACTTTAGGCATTGTTTTTTGTTCTTTTTCAAATTTCTTTAAGTACATGTAAAGCTAGATTGTTTATTTGAGATTTTCTTGTTTCTTAGGATAGGCCTGTAATGCTATGAATTTCCCTCTTAGGGTTGCTTTCCCAGTATCCCACAGATTTTGGGTTGTTGTGTTCTTACTTTCATTTGTTTCTAGGTATCTTTTGATTTCTTCCTTGATTTGTTGTTGACCCATTCATTGTTTAATAATATGTTATTTATCCTTCTGGGGGATAATAGGGGATGGCCCATCAAGGAACATGTGTAAAGGACACATGAACAAAGCTAAGGAGGGTGGGTTCAAGGGTGGGAAGTGGAAATGGGTGGGGTGGGGGCATGGTGGGATGAAAATGGAGAAAATTGTACTTGAACAACAATAAAATTAATTAATTAATTAAATGTTATTTAGCTTCCATGTCTTTATGTGTTTTCCTGTTTTTTTCTTGTATATTCTGTTCCTTTGGGTGAAATGCTCTGAAGATATCAATTAAGTCCATTTGATCTAGTATTCATTTAAGGCCCCTGTCTCCTTTTTGATTTTCTGTCTGGAAGATGTATCCACTGAAGTCAGTAGAGTGTTATAATTCCTTATTATGTCTGTATTTGCTCAACGCCACTAATTATCAGAGAAATGCAAATTAAAACCTCAATGAGATATCAGCTCACACCTGTCAGAATGGCTATATCAATAAATCAGCAAACAATAAGTGCTGACAAGGATATGGAAAAAGGGGAACCCTTTTGTGGTGTTGGTGGGAATGCAGCCATTATGGAAAGCAGTATGGAGGTATGTCAAAAACTTAGAATGGAACTGCCTTCTTACTTCTGGGAATTTATCTGAAGAAACCTGAAACACTAATTTGAAAGAAAAGAAGCACCCCTATGTTCATAGCAGCATTGTTTCCAAAAACCATGATTTGGAAGCAGCCCAAGTGTCTATCAGTAGATGAGTGGATACACAATAGAATACTACTCAGCCCTAAAAAAGAAGAAAATTTTACTATTTGCAACAGCATGGATGGACCTGGAGAACATTATGCTAAGTGAAATAAGCCAATGAAAGAATGACAAATACCATATGGTTCCACTCATATACGGAATCTAATGAACAAACTGAACTAACAATAAAAGTAGAGACAGACTCATAGAGAGTCCACTGACTGCTCTTGGGGGGACAGTGTTGAGGGTGGAGGGATGGAGCAAAAAAGAAAAAAACTCATGGACAAACAACTGTGTGGTGATTGTGGGGAGGATGGAGTGGGTGGAGGTAGAAGAGTTTTGAAGAGATTAAATTGTAATGGGAAAAATACAACAAAAATAAACTATTGATATTAAACATTAAAAAAATAAAAAATTTAAAAAGAAAACACTGTACACAATCCCACACACACATATGTTCATTTAGTAAAAGCAGGGAGAGTGTCTCAATCATTGTTGATCTCAATCATTTTTTGTTTCCCCATAGTTCCTAGGGAAATAGCTTTGCTATAATTGGATAAATGGGTAAATAAATGAATAAATAAAGTCCACAACATCCACCTTGATAATAATCATAGATTCTATTTATTTAGCACTAACTGTGGGCTTGCCATTTAGCTAAGTCTTTATCATCATTTTCTCATTTGATCCTTATAATAATCACATATGAACATGTTTGTTTTAATATTATGAGAAATTAGGGCTTAGAAAATTGAAATTAGTAGTCCAGAGCCACACAATTGCTAAATAGAAGATTAAGGATTTCAACCCAGATCTAATCCCAAAGCCAGTGGTCTTTACTAAGCAATACCGAAATAAAGCAAAACAATACACCCTCTGGAGGGGGGTGGGTAAGGAGAAAATATGTCCCTTCCAAAGAAAATGTCCAATTAAAATTTTACCTTTCTGTTTTCTATGCCACTGTTAGAAGTGTATGTGAACTCAGAAGCTCTTGAAGTGACTGAGATTTGAACAATGAACTGTGTTTACCTAAATCAAGTTAACATGTTCCCTGTGGACATAAGACCTAGAATTGATTAGTAAATCTGTAGGCCATGTTTATGGTTTAGATGTCCCTATGTTTAGTCCTCCTCATTTTCAGCTTGCTAAGAGCAAAGGAAAACCTATAAACATGTGAATGTAGACAAAGTGGTAGCGTCTGTTTATCTGTAGTTTTGATAATGAGTAATATTTAAGAAGAAGGGCTCATTACCCTTATGTACTTCACATATGGTGTGGGTTGAATGCTGCCAATGACTTTTCTCTCCAATTATGTCCCTTTTCCACCATTCAAAGCATTGTGCCATTGTGTGTATGTGCACTAAAGTATATTTTCAGTTTCATTGCTGAAATATGTTAGCTTGGAGCAACATCACCCATTAACAGTTTAACATGGCTTAGTTTATCAGATTACTTTCAGTTGGGTCCTGGAGGACTGATACTAGTGACAGCAATAACTCCATGGGGGAACAGATGTCAGAAAGGTCTGCAGCCTGGATGAGGAAGGTACAACCACAGTGGGGACTGTTGGGAGCCACGAGTTTCTATTGGACCCCACAAAGGACAAGATGTTGATTAAGGGGTTCACATGTGGAGGAAAAGTGCAGAAGTCAACCTTTGCTCTCTTGTGACTAAGCACAGTGCATTATACATAATCTATCTTCAGTAAATGATGTTGAATCAAATTACTTTTGTCTTATGGTAGTTTGTCTAGAATTAAAGTTGAGATCTAATGCTAATATTTTTAGTTATTAAAAAAGATTTTGTATAGCTTATTTCAAAAATAAGTTTTCTTAAAGAGACACGATTTTCTGTTTTAAATTTGTTTAATAATACATTTTGTGCCAGAAAAATCCTTTTTTAGGAAAAACTCTTCAGATATAAAGCATAAATAATTCTTCTGTTTTTAAGACAGTTTCTATTATAGACATGGAATAACACACCTGCTGCAAGGATGTTATTTTTTTCATTATTCCATGTGCACAGCCCTGATTAGAGGAGGTAA
>PVJI01011719.1:0-54833 GCA_004026765.1 Micronycteris hirsuta
TCCACCGTAAAAGAAGAAAATGACCAAAAAGTAGAAGAGACTACCTTATGAGGCATGATCCCCAAACCAGAAATGAATCTACAAAAAAATTTCAATTGTTAGAACATGATCTTTCAGGGGCCTCCTAAGATTCTAAAACAGTGAAGAATACTTCATTAATTCTGAATGCTCTGGGCGTCACATGGATTATTGATTAACTTTGTCAGAGATAAAAGGTTGAATTGCCAGCACAGAGAACCTAACAAGTGAGACCAGACTAACTCTACCATGAATCGTAAGTTTTCCTGGTAAAAACTGCCATAGTCTGAAAAGAGTCTACCAACACTATGTTTCCTAATATGTTAAATAATGCTAAACTTACAAGCCTAGCCTATATAAATGTACTGGCCTATCCTGTAAAATGCCTTTAATAAATATATCTATAAAAATTGTGTTTATTCCCTTCTCAGTGATTTCTATAATTCCATAGTGAAATGACACATATCAGTCTGATAACCAATACTCTATTCACAATCTCTCATATTCAGATGGCATGTGGGTTCTCCTCAGGCTCTGGAAATCTGAAAACACTAGTTCTGGAGTAACTATCCTCAACTCCCAACCGCAATAGAGTATCAGCAGGAATTAGATAAATGGTAACCAAATACCATCATTAGACACTGACATTTTCTTTAAGATCAGTGGTTGAACTGGTTTTAGAAAAAGCAAAGAAAGCATACTCACATCTTGGCTCAGTCCTGAAAAGGTTTTCTGAAGCTCCTTGGCAAATTCTAAGTTATGTAGCACTTCTTCATATTTCTCTACTGCTTCCTACCAAGTAAGAGAAGAAAACACCAATTCTGTTAACTTCTAAGTACAAATATGTCAAAATAAGTGTTTCTTAAAAACATAAGAGATTTAAGACTACGAATTAGCCATTTCCTAATAATAATAAAAAAGAAAAAGTAGCCCTGACTGGTGTGGCTCAGTATATTGAGTGCTGACCTGCAAACCAAAAAGGTCGCCAGTTTAATTCCCCATCAGGGCACATGCCTGGGTTGTGGGCCAAGCTCCCCAATTGGGGGCCTACAAGAGGCAACCAATATGTATCTCTTGCACATTAATGTTTCTCTCCCTCTCTTT
Source organism: Micronycteris hirsuta (assembly GCA_004026765.1). Taxonomy (NCBI): domain Eukaryota; kingdom Metazoa; phylum Chordata; class Mammalia; order Chiroptera; family Phyllostomidae; genus Micronycteris; species Micronycteris hirsuta. The sequence goes on from PVJI01011719.1 coordinate 1,123, forward strand.
CTCCCTGCCTTCCCCTCCATCTAAAAAGTAAATTTAAAAAAAAGTAGAGTGTTTAGAAGTTATATAAAGTTAAATTTTAAAATTTAATTTTATACTAGAAATCTGAGCCATAATAATAATGATAATAATAATAACAGGGCTAAGTCCCTATTGATAAAGTCTAAGGGGACTATGAGTTTTAAGATCACTACACCAACAGGATTTCTGTCAATATTCATTGACTACTCACATATATTACACAAGTAGCAAAATGAGGATCATAGATATGAATAAGCAACTTCAAGAAACTTACTATGGGGGAGTCCCAGCCAAGATGGAGGCATAGGTAGATACGCTTCTCTTTCTCACACAACCAAAAGAAGGAAAACAACCAATTTAAAAACAAAAAACAACCAGGACTGCCAGAAAATTGAACTGTATGGAAGTCCAACAACCAAGGAGTTAAAAAACAAACATTAATCCAGATGGGTAGGAGGGGCAGAGAAGACATGCAGCAAAGCAGCAACAGGCAGACTGGGCAGGCAAGGCTGTGGCTGGCAGACCAGGTTGTCCCACGTTCCAATGTGGATAAACCGGAAGGAACAACTGGGAAGCAAGACAGAGTAATCCAGGGTTCAAGCATGAACAACTCTGGCCATAAAAATCTGTGGGGGTTGTTGCAGTGGGAGAAACTGCCAATTTCACAAGAGAGTACATTGGAGGGGCCTATGGAGTCCTAGAACATATACAAGGCCACCTACCCAAGAAATCAGCACCAGGGCAGCACCTGAAAGGGCACAATTAGCCTGTGGGAAGCAGGGGAAGTGACTGAAAGCCAGCCGAGAGCTGAGCAAGCAGCACTGTTCCCTATACAGCGCCACAACACAGTGAAGTGGGTTGCCCCACCCTGGCGAATACCTAAGGATCTGCCCCTTACAACGTAACAGGTGCACCACAACAAAGAAATATGGCCCAAATGAAAGAACAGATCAAAACTCCAGTAAAAGAACTAAGTGATGAGGAGACATACCACCTATCAGATGCAGAGTTCAAAACACTGGTAATCAGGATGCTCGCAGACATGGTTGAGTATAGTCACAAAATAAAGCAAGAAGTGAAGGTTATACAAAGTGAAATAAAGAAAAATACACAGGGAACCAACAGTGAAGGGAAGAGAACTGGGACTCAAACCAACAATTTGGAACAGAAGGAAGAAATAAACATCCAACCAGAACAGAATGAAGAAACAAAAATTCAAAAAAATGAGAAGCTAAGGAGCTTCTGGGACAACTCTAAACTTTCCAACATCCAAATCATAGGGATGCCAGAAGGAGAAGAGAAAGAGCAAGAAATTGAAAACTTATTTGAAAACATAATAAAGGAGAACTTCCCTAATCTGGCAAAGGAAATAGACTTCCAGGAAGTCTAGGAAGCTCAGAGAGTCCCAAAGAATGTGGACTCAAGCACATACCAAGGTACATGATAATTAAATTATCCAAGATGAAAGATAGGGAGAGAATCTTAAAAGCAGCAAGGGAAAAGGACACAGTTACCTACAAAGGAGTTCCCATAAGACTATAAGCTGATTTCTCAAAAGAAGCCTTACAGGCAAGAAGGGGCTGGAAAGAAGTACTCAAAGTCATGAAAGGCAAGGAACTACATCCAAGATTACTCTATCCAGCAAAGCTATCATTTAGAACGGAAGGGCAGATAAAATGCTTCCCAGATAAGGTCAAGTTAAAGGAGTTCATCATCACCAAGCCCTTGTTATATGAAGGGACTTCATATGAAGAAAAAGAAGATAAAAATATGAACAGTAAAATAACAACAAATTCACAACCATCAACTGAATCTAAAAACAAAAACAAAAAGAAACTAAGCAAACAACTAGAACAGGAACAGAATCACAGAAATGGAGGTCACACAAAGGGTTACCTGAGGGGAAGGAGAGAGAGGAGAATGCAAGAAAAAGTACAGGGAATAAGAAGCATAATTGGTAGGTACAAAACAGACAGGGGGAGGTTAAGAACAGTGTAGGAAATAGAGAAGCCAAAGAACTTACATGTATGACCCATGGACATGAACTAAGCAGGGGAATGCTGGAAGGAATGGGGGTGCTGGGTGGAGAGAGATAAAGAGAAAAAGAATGGGACAACTGTAATAGCATAATCAATAAAATATACTTAAAAAGAAAGAAATTTATACTATGGTAGAAGAGACTTGTGAACAATTGCCTATAACAGACAAGATTAAATGAAACTATAACAGAAATATTGTAAATTTAAAGGGGCAAATTTATATAGCAGCATTATTCATTATAGCCCAAAATAAAAATAATCCAAATATCCAGCAACTGGTAAATGGATAAACAAAATTTGGTACAACCATACAAAGAAATACTCATAAACGATAAAAAGAAATGAATTATTCAAGATGCTCTAACACAGATGAACCTCAAAAGACATAACACTAAGTTAAAGAAGCCAGATGTAAAAGAAATACCCAGAAAAAATCAAACTCATAGAGACAGAAAGCAATAAAGGGCACAAAAGAGAACTTGGAGGGGTTATAAAAATGTCCTAAAACTGAATTGGTGTGACAGCTGCATAACTCTACAAATTTACTGTAATTCACTGAATTCTATAGTTACATTGGGTTAATCTTTTGATATGTATAGGATACCTCAATAAAGCTGTTTTTTAAAAGTCTGATAATACTAAGCCTTCACAAATACTATTTACTAACAATATTAGACTAAATTGGTACAATAATTTTGGAAAACAGTTTGGCATTTTTACCTATGAAGTTCACTATAAGTATGTACCCAGAAAAAATCTTGCACCTATGTCTCAGTAACACATGTACGATTGCTCAAAGTAGAATACTAAAACATAACAGCAAGCAATTCAAACATCTATCTATTATTTCAAGGATTTTATTTATTTATTTTTAGAGAGAGGGGGAGGGAAGGAGAAAAAGAGGGAGAGAAACATTGATCAGTACGGGCCCGGACGGGGACCGGGGCCTGCAACCAAGCATGTGAAGTAACAGGGAATCGAACTGATAACCTTTCGATTTGCAAGACAACGCCCAACCAACTGAGCCACACTGGTCAGGGCTCAAACACCCACCTACTTACAGACTACTACTTAGAAGAGACAAGCAAATGATGTATAGCTGCTTGCATCAATATAAAAATCCTGAGCATGAGTAAAAAAAGGCAAACAGCAGAATATATAGCATTTATTATAAGGTACAAAAAAGCAACTCTAACAGATTTAAGGGCAACACACAAGTCCTGTTAAAATAAAAGCAAAGTAAGCAGGGGAAAAAAGTTCAGGGTCAGATTACAGGAAAGAGTACTAGTAAGGAGCTTCAATGGTTCTAGAATAATGTACTGGGAAAAATCACAGCCTTAAATATGAATCAGTTGGAGGGGGAAGAAGGAAATTAATTAATCACTCAACTCAGAAAATGAAGCAAATAAACCAAAAAAAAAAAAAAAGCAGAAAGATAAAAGGAAAAGAGAAAAAATAAAATAAGTTTAAAATCTGGCTTAATTTTTTTTAAAAAAACCACTACCTAACTTAAATAAGAATCAACTGAGGGAATACAATCATACAAAAATTGGAAACAGAAATACAAGTAGAATTCTATTAAAAAATTACTTTGCCCAATATGTGCCAATAAATTTTTGAAACTGGATGAAATAAATTTCAAGGAAAGTTTTGAAAAGTTGACTCCACCCCAAAATTTAACCTATCAATTTTCAAAGAAAAAAAAAATAGAGCATATTACCCAAAAACTCGCACCCCCTCAAAAGAAAAACATGCTCAAATAGTTTCATACAACAATTCGACCCAAATTTAAAGACCATGCATATGGAAGCCCTGACATGACAGTAAAAGGGATGGATAAATGGGTTAGAGCGCAGAGGATTTTTGAGCAGTGATAGTATTTTGTACAATACTGTAATCGCGGATGCATGCCTTCACACATTTCTCCAAACCCATAGACTACACAACACCAAGAATAAACCCTAAGTGTGAAGTATGGACTCGGAGTGATGAAGATGTGTAAACACAGACTTAATCACAGCAAGTGCACCACTCTGGTAAGGAATGCTGGTAGTGAAGGGGGCTGTGCAAAAGTGGGGCTGGGGCATCTGAAATTCTCTATACTTTTTGCTCCATTTGGCTGTGAACCTATAACTGCTCAAAAAATAAGGTCTGTTTTTGTTTTAAAAAGGGAAAAAGCAGCCCTGGCTGGCGTAGGTCAGTGGATTGAGTGCGGGCTGTGAACCAAAAGGTCGCAGGTTTGATTCCCAGTCAGGGCACATGCCTGGGTTGCGGGCCAGGTCCCTGGTGGGGGCCAAGTGAGAGGCAACCACACACTGATGTTTCTTTCTCTTTCTCCCTCCCTTCCCCTCTCTAAAATAAATAAATAAATAAAAATCTTAAAAAAAAAAAAAAAGGAAAAAGCAAAAGTAAAGGCCCCAAAAGTATGTATATTAAGCCACATTTTATAAAAAAAATGGAAAAAAGCAGAAAGAATATCTGTTTATATAGGCTTAAAGAAACTGAACAGATATATAATAATCTATTAGCAATCTTATTTTGTAAGATGAGAAGGGAACAAAGGAAGGAGTGAAAAAATATATAGTTTTTAATATTTTCTAATTTCTAAACTATGTGAATTATTAGCAATTTTAAAACCTAAACTTAGAGTTTCTTAATTAAGTACTGCACTACTGAGAGCTATTATCTGAGAGGTCATTATAGAATTTTTCTTCTTCTGACTCATCTGCATTTTCTAAATTTCTACCTTAAACATTTATTGCTTGTAATGAGATGTTATTTCTCAAAAGTACATAAACCATATGCTTAATGACAGCAAGAAACCCAACACTCGATCGGCTTATATTTTAGTAAATCTATAGGTGATAATCCATATGCCTACTACATACTATACACTATCCTAAGTACCAGAAGAACAGCAGTGAACAGATAAAATATCTAATGGAACTCAGCGTAAGGGAAAGAGAGAAACGAAAATTCAGTTTGTCAGAAAAGCACTTCTATGAAGAAAGCTAAGGCAAGGAAAGTAGCTAAGGATTATGAATGGGAAAATGGAGGTATAGTGTTGTCAGGACATGCCTGACTGACATGATCTTCAAATAAAAAGCTGAAGGAGGGTGGGAATTGAGCTATTTAGCATTTGGGGGGAAAAAACATCCCAGGCAGTAAAAACAGCACATGCAAAAGCCCTAAAGTAGATGCGTGCCTGCAATGTCTGAGGAACAGCAAGAAGGCATGAAACTGGGAGAGAGAAGTGTAGAAAAGGCAGTGAAGATGTGAAAGGAAGTGGGGAGCATTTTACAGGGCTTTGGAGGCCATGGTAAGGACCTTCTGGCACCCTGACGGGAACCAGTGGGGACTTCTGAGCAGAGCAACGACCATCCGACTTGCATGTGAACAGGATTACTGAGGCTACTATATTCAGAATAGACTTGAAGAGAGAGGGCAGAACAGAAACACCTGTGAGGAAGCCATTACAGTAATGCAGACGGAAGATGATGTGGCTCGGACCAGGGTAACAGAAGCAGAAATTTATAAAGAATGGTCAGTTCCTAAATTTATTTTGAAGGTTGAACTGATCAAACTTCTGCTAGTGGGCTAGATGTAAAGAGAACGATGAGAAATTCTCCCAGGTGTTTTGGCAACTCCATGCTAAGCCATCAAGTCATTACCTGGCATGGCTAAGATTAAGGGGACACAGGTTTGGGGAGACAGGGTGAAATCAGATGTCAAATACACAACTGGACAGAAGAATCCGGAGTTCAGAAAACTAATCTATTGGCAATACAAAGTTGGCAGTTGGCAGCATATTTCTCAAAACAGAAATCAAAGTTAATACTACAGAACAAGTAGTCGTGAAGACAATAAAAAAATATTGAGACTAAAGTTTGCCTGGCTGGAGCTCTGAAATATAGCATGTCCTTGACATTTCTTAGCTAGTATGAGAATCACCAACCTCCCCACCTCATCTCCCATATTCCCCCAGGTCAACAATACTGCCATAATAGAACACGTTTTTCAAGGACACTGACAAAGGGAAAAGTTGTATCACTTTAAAAGTTATGAACGTACCATGACTACTTGAAAACAAAGCCATGTTGAAATGCTGGATGTCCAGCTAACTCCTCTCACCAGCTACGTGAGCACATCATTCTCAGAGCTCACACAGTTCAAATCTGTGCCTCAGCAAAATTATAATTTACTACATCACAATAATTCAAGGCCAGTGAAGAGGAGTCAATGTGGCAAGGCAGAAGTCCTTGACTTTCAGTGTCTATGATACACAACCAAAAATCTTCGTTGAAAAGATAGAAGACAATAGATGTACAAGCTAGGGCAAGTAACTTTTAGATTAACTTGTCCCTTCTTAGCCAAAAGATGTGATCAAGTCAAAATGGCAAACATCGATGAAACTTTTTTTTTATATTGCCATATTGCAAAAGCTCTCCTCCACCAAATTAGATATAATTTGCAATTACCAGGTATAGCATGGACAAATTAAACAACACTTTTCAAAGTTATAAATAGTCTAATATTTATAGTAAGGTTTTAAGAAGGCCAGGTATCACTCTTCTTTTTTTGGCCTATCAATTTTTGGTCTCATAAAGTCTGACTGCAGTTTTATTAAGAAAAGGAAACCAGCAAGCCTGACCAAAAATTATAAAATCGCTTACCAACTGGTCTGGATTAAGTTGCTCTCCATTTTTCAGGCGATCCTTGTAATCTTCCAATTTGAGCTACAAAAGAGATTTGTATCTATCATAGAGATACAAAATTCTGAAGCAAATAAACTAAATCCTAGACTTTATTTCTTATGAAAATAAAGTTCTTGAAGTAAGCTATCAATCTACAAAAGTACCATTTCACTACAAAGCAGGCAGCAACTGAGTGAGTTCCAGTTAGGGAAACAAAACATTATACACATGAATATTAGTCTGGAATTACGAAAGTTAAGTAACAGAACACTTTTCTCAGAACAGCTTCTGTATATAGTTAGACTACAGAAACCGAACTAGTTGATCACATGCCCTTAACTGAGTAGTGCTCAGTGAGGGAGAGCTTTGTCCCCAGGGAGATAGCAGAAAGATGCAGTGTTACTGGCAGCTTGTGGGTAGAGATCAGGGATATTGCTGAACATCCTAAAATGCACAGGATGGCCACACACAACAGAGAATTATCCAGACAAAATGTCAACAGTGCTGAGACTGAGAAACGCTGCTCTAACCTCATGCTTAAACCATCAGTTACCTGTTGATTTCTGTGGCATTAGTTGGATAGAAAACTTCCTAATGGAAGTACAGAAATGCAAAAGATTTCTTTTCTAGCATTAGAGTAGCCTCAAACTAAAGCTATTTTTTATATTAAATTTGATATTTAGTAAACACAATTGTCCCCATAAAACATGACATGAGCCACGATGCTTAGGCTCCTCCCATTTGACTTCAGTTTTAAAATGCTTTCCTACAAGCTTGAAACAGAAGCTTTGGTACCATCAGACAGGTATTCAAAGAGGCAGTATAATTAAGCCTGAGAGTGTAAGTACATGTAGTTCCTCCACCTGGGAGAAGACGTTAATGAGTCTCCATTAATAGATCCTGCGCTGACTAGTTTTCCCTTAGTGGCAGGGAATTTGTGCTGACCCAGGCACCCTCACCTTATCACACTTGTGATCGACTGTATGCATTCCAAAGACAACCGGTGACAGCTAGGGCTACAGAGAAGCTACCAGCAACTGGCCCTTCTTTACTACCTCCCTGTGTATATATTTTTTTAAATTTTTTAAAGAAACAGTGTTAATCAAACTCTTTAAAAAAATCTCTTCAAGCTCCTCCGTTAAAAGCAACTTTCCTAACATTTAACTAGGTCTTGACATAAAAATATTTAAGAGTTCCTAGGTCAGAGGGTTAATGACTCATCTTACTATCACAAGCAAAGAGAACCGTGACAGGACAAAGCAACATGCAGTGCTGTTTCACAGGCTACATGACTCAGGAAATGAGGAGCGATTTGGATCTGCACTGTAACGTTCGGCTGACTGTAAGCCCTGAGTCCCTTTACAAGGCTCTCTGCAATGCTTTCACCTACCAATCTCAAAACATCACCTGGCAACACAAAAATTGGTGCTAAAACATTTTCTGGCTCTGCCATCATTAAAGCGCCCAATGACTGCAGCAGCTACACTGCAATATCAACTGCTGCAGAAAGTCACAGGGAAATGAGCTAAAAAAATCAGGCAACCTATGAAAAGAAACATTAATACTACACTCAAGAAATTAGTATGACTTAAAGTAGCTAGCTTTTCAAGTATTTCAATAGTAGCATGCATAATTTTACTATGAAAATTATTTTTATTTACTTATGCTGACAAATCAAACAGAAAATGTTTAATATATCCAATATTTGGCCTAGTATGTTTTCAGCCAGCTAAAGTTAGTTAGATCTTTAGGAACCTACGAGCCCTGACTGAATGTCAAAATGACAGTTCCTTAACCCTTATTTAAAACGGGGCATATACCAGGTGGCTGGGAGGAGAGGGTGGGGGGAAGTTACCTTCTTTTTCTCAATGTTCCTAATTTTGTGTTTAAGGCATATGAGTCCATTATCAATATAGGTCTCATATGCTTGAGAAGGAGAGGAACCGGAGCTGAGAGGAGACTGCGAGGGGCTCGGGGCCCGCTGGCTTTCCCCATGCTGACTGTGGTTCACTTGGGGCTTGGCTGACTTCATATTCCCCCGTCTTCCCTCCTCTGAATGACCTGACGGTGACTGGCAATGAAAAGGAGATGAAGACAGTTGCACCATTGAAACAGTGGATCCTGAAGGAGGGAAGGAAAAAAGTTAAGTATCAAAGTAAATGAAGAGTAGAGGGGCACATCTGGGCTTTAACTGCCCTGAAAAATCTAGACCCGCTCCCTTAAAACTGTCTTTCACAGAAGCGAGCTCAAAACCCAATGGTGCTTTGGAGGGCGGGCTTCCACCTCACTACCTGGAAGGCAATCAGTGCCGAGGACTAGTGCCTTTACGTCGGCAAAATCTACAACATAGAAAACGTTCCCGGAAACTTCATTTTCCACATACGGAGGAAGAACTGCTAATCAAGCAATGGCTTCAGAGCCTCTTCTCATAACAGCAGTCTGCAGTCCGAATAATTTCCACGGTCAGGTGATGGCACAAAACCAAGCTTTCCCCACTGGGACCTGAAGGCAACCATTCCAACCTCTTCACATTATCCCTCACCAACAGCCTCAACCCCAATCATTAACATCTTTTTAAATCCTGAACACACAATTTTTTAGAGCTCTCACCCACTACCTGAAAAGTAGCTTCTAGAACAAGAATGCTAACTTCCCTTTGCTTGTTCTGGGGTCTGCAAGACAAGTCTGTCCCTCCCTACTGGACGTCTGTAGCGAGGTACTCTCTCAAGCTGCGAGCGCCCCAAGCTAGTTTTCTGTTCTCCTTTAAACTAACCCATAACCACTGACACTCACCCGGCCCCAGGGGTCATCTTGACGAGCCTGGCACGGCCCTGGTCGGTGGCCCTCCCACACCCTTCCTCCCCGCGCATCGGAGGTACCCATCCCACCCCCTTAGGAGCACCCCCCCAAAGTAAGGGCTCAACGGGCCCCATGCACATCAACGCTGATCCCAAATCCCCGCAGGGGCCCGCGCGAGAAGCGCCTCCACCCACCTGGCACTCGGCGCCCCGAGGGCACCTACCCCCGTCCTCCCCCAGCCCTTTCGAAGCCAAGGCATTGACCAGGGCCACTTCTGCAGCTGCCCCCCCAGGGGAGGCGTACCTGGAAAACAGCGCACGGGCCCCCTGCTTTGAGGGACCCGCCCCAAGGACGCCGATCCGTCCCTCCACCTCACCGCAGCGCCGGCCACCCAGCCCTGCCCACCCTCGCCTGGCCAGCCGCCTCTTGGAGCCGCCGCAGCCCGGCTTCACCTCCGCAAGCCGCCGAGGCCGCTGCGGCTGCCGCAGCCCGGGCCCGCCTTCGCACGCGGGAGGGAGCCAGGAGAGCTGCGGAGGTGGACAGGCGCCACCCCGCCCTCGTGTGTCCGCCCGCTTGGCGGCGTCTGCTGCGCCCCGCGCTCCGCCGACTCAGCGCTCTCGCCCAGGCCGGCTCTGAACGCGGCGCACGGTTTATATAGGCGCGCCCCCTGCACGCGCCCGCGCGCGCAGCCTCTCGCGGCCCGGCACCGCCTCTTTCCGGTGCCCCAGCCTCGCCCGCAGGCGGCTTGGGCCTGGGGGGCGTTTATCGCCGGTCCTGCTGCCGCGGGAAGTCGGTCGCGAGAGGGCGGGTTCTCCCCGCGGTTGCGCAGATCCAGGGGCACCTGGTGGGACCGGTGTGACGTGGAAAGGCGACCCACCGTAGATCCCGAGGCGCCGCGGGACCTTGCTGATTGCGAACAGTAATAATTGCCTGTGAGGCCTTGAACAGGTGATTTCGATCACTCGAAGAGGGCCACGTGCCCCTTGTGGAATTGCCAGTTAAACCGAGCTGGAGCCTGTGGTGGTTTAGACGGGCACTCTTGAAATGCAGGGGTGCCTTTGCCCCCACCCCCTCACTCACCCCGTTTTTCCATCCTTCACAATACGATGGGGAAAATCCACGTGTCCAAAGAAAGGACTCAGCGTGTGAGAGCAGAATGCCCCATGAAAACAGAGTGGGTGACTCCGGAACCTTCAGTAACGGTTGTGTTTATCTAAGGCTGTTTTATTTGCTGCTTTGAAACAGGAATTCGTTGGTACTCAGAAAAAAAAAACTGATAAAAATCCTAGTAAAGTTTTATACAATAAAGAAAAAAGCCTGGAAATACATCAGTGTTTCTGAAGGAAGAGATGGTGTTTCTCATACCAAACAAATAAGAGGAGAGAGAAAAAAAAAAAACAACTCACTACCCAGCAATACTTCGGCCCCGACATGTCCAGTTGTTACACAAATAAAATTATTTTAGGTTCTGTCCCTGAGACTGATAAAAATTATTTAGACTAGGAAAAGAAGAACAGAGGAAAGTCAGAACTGTAATCAAGAAGACAGAGGTGTCCAATTTAAAAAGTGTTGGCTGAGCCCACACAAAAATCATCATGATTTTTAACGCTTCTTGATAGAGTATTTTCCAGTTACTATGTGTTCTTTCAGTCACTAGCGATATCATATACTTTAATATTGCGATTTTGCTTTGCATCTCTGAATCCTATATGTGTTCTTGAGGGCCAGGCCAATAATAGATCGTTGATTTGTTTCACTGTTTATAAACTGAGAAAGAAGATACTGAAAATGAATGGAGGAAGGCTATACCGTCATCCTTGAGGAAAACCAAAACAGTGAGCGTAGCTAAAAAAAAGTGAAGGACACACATTTGCATCAATGAGTAGGTACAAAGTTACAGCACAGGTTATGCCTATTGTAGCCAGATTTAATAATGAATCTAAAGATGGTAGTTTAGTCCTATTAATTGCCTTCTGATTGACTAAGAAAAAAAAAATCTGTCCCTTCGATCATATAGACCTAGCCATAGATCCTAAATATTCCACTAAATAGAATAATTCTGAATAAGCCTATACAGATTTATTTCCCAACATGGATTCAGAAAATGATTCAAAAAGAATGCAAAAGCAAAAAATAAATTTCCAGCACAATAAGGTGCTCTGTATAAGCACAGTATAACATTTGCAAGAGATTGTACATCAGTAGATAATGTTGCAGCAATGTCTTCTGAAAAATAAAATTAAAAAGGCGGTTCAGAAAAAAAAGCTTTCCTGCTGGAGATCTTTAAAACCAATGAATCTGGCTCACTTTGAAAGCAAATCCACGCCTCTCAATTTTTATTTGTCAAGGGTTTTGTTTATTTCCTCTCCCCACCTCCGTACTTTCTACAGAACCTTGATTTGTCCTGCCAACTGGGAGGCCGTTATTTGTGGAAAGCTACCTCCAAGCTTTGCAAGGAATTACTATATTTAAAATGATAAAAGGTGTTTCAAATCAATGTGGAAAGAATACAGTCACTCATTCAACCGATATTTACTATTATATGTCAGTTACCTCTCAATAAAGCTGGGGGGGGCAAATACTCATTGGGCACCAGCTATGTCTTGGGTGATAGGGATATGATGGTGAGTTAGACAAATATCGCCCTGTCTTCATGGAGCTGAGTAGGAATTCAATAAAAGCTACAGGAATAAATAGCAGAAACAACCAACTCAATAAAATAGAAAAATAAAAATACAATTTATAATGGATGGATTGATTTCTGGAAAAACAGCCAAACTCATATGCCGGTGTATTAAATATGCATTGTCTGGCAAACGTATGTTCCTACAGAGATGGCTATGTTATCGTCACTTAAAACTGATGTACCTGGCTGGTGTAACTCAGTGGATTGAGCGCGGGCTGGGAACCAGAGGGTCCTGGTTCAATTCCCCATCAGGGCACATGCCTGGGTTGCGGGCCAGGTCCCCAGTGGGGGCCATGTGAGGAGCAACCATACATTGCTGTTTCTCTCCCCCTCTTTCTCTTTCCCTTCCCCTCTCTCTAAAAATAAATAAATAAAATCTTAAAAAAAAAAAAACTGATGTAACTCCATGTTGCTGAAACGGGAAAGATTAATTCCCCAAAAGACGTTGCAGCTGGTAGCATATGAGTGGAGATACAAGGAATTGTCTTAGATATTTTCTTATGAGAGGGAGAAATCTGCTTCTCAGCAGCTCTACAATGCTTTGTGGAGTGTTGCCACACACACACAAAAGAGAAGGGGCCAAGAAAACTAATAAAAAAGCTGTGAAGGATAGAGATCCCCCGGGAACAGTTAACAGAATAAAGCTGTGTTAAAATATTTCACTTTCTTATACTTTCGGATTCATGGGATGTCTCTTCACATATTGAGGAGAGAAACTTATGAAAGTACAAGACTAACCAATACAGACTTCAGGTAGGAAAAAAAGTTGCCATAATAGTTGAAAGCATTTTTAAGAGAATTCCTATAGTTTCTAAGATTATTATTTTTATGGGCTTAAATTTTTCATAAAATTATAGTGCTATATCCCCAGTGGATTTGTTTATACTGTATTCTCATATTGGAGTTAATGTATTAATAATGCTTCACCATTAAGTCCCTTTGAAATAAAAGTTCTTAGGAGAGAAATGATCAGTATAGAATAAGTAAGTGTGTATGTGGTTAATAATATCAAGCCCATAAAAATACTATTTCTGTCCAACCTTGCAGTCTCAACAGCACAGGATTCAGATTCACATACCCCTGGATTTGATTCTTACTTCTGCCCCTTACTGGTTGAGTGATTTGGGGCAAGTTACCTAAATTCTCTGGGCTTCAGTTTCTTCACCTATAAGACAGAGGTAATAATACCGGCTTAACAGTGTTGTTAAGGACTTCATTTCATTTATTAAAAAATATATTTCTGTTGGGAACCTCCCTGCCTGGTTTCAGAAGCTGTAACCCCCATGGCTACAGCTGAGTAAAGAGATCTTGAGGCCACAAGCCACTAAGGAGACAAAGCTTATCTTCCTGGCAAGGGAACTGCCCCTGCCCCCTTTTACTTCACCCTGCTTGGCCCCACACAGATGACTGGTTAGCCAATGACAGGTAAGATTCCTCAAGGGAGGGATGACCTAAGACAGGCACGGTCACAAGGGGCCCTCAGGGAAGGACTTGGCAGGGAAGGACTTGGGGGACTATAGGAAAAGGGGGTGATGGACCCTCATCCCTCGGCTTTGACATAGCCTGAGTCCTTATTCTGTCTGCAAGAAGTCTCCTAATCTCTTGGCTGCCTTACTTCCCCTGCCTGACTTAAGCCTGAAACAATGCTGGAGGTGGGTGCGGCCCTGTGCTGGAAAGGGTGGGTTCCCTGGGGCAATCAGGCCTAAGGAAGAATGCATAAAATCCTGTGAAACCTACTTTGCTAATACCTTCAACTTAAATGATAAGGGCCCAAGCATAGAATGAGCTTATTCCCCCAAGTTGTATGGCCCTTTAGCTATCTGACCCTGACTCAAAATAGCCCTCAGAGTTCTTTGAATGTTATCTATTGTTTGATCCTTACTGCCTGACAATGATTGATGAGCTTTACTTATACGCCCTGTATTCCTATGCAAATTAAACCCAATAAAAGTCCATTGAAGAATGGGCTCCTGGTCCTTCTCCTCTGAGAGATTGGCCATCTTTCCTCACCAAGCAGATCCTGTCTTGGTAGACATATTCTCGTCCGTGGTGGATGGGGGGAGGGGAGGGTTCTGCAGGCAAATCTCCCCCACATAGCTCTGGATAATGGACCACGAAAACATGTCTTCCACTGACAGCCTGAGGAGAACGAGAGAGTTTTAGTGCTGTGAAATCCCTCCCTTAATTTTAAAAATAAGGAAAGTAAAGTTTCTAGATATTTAGGAGTTTTCTAGTGCAGTGTGCATTCCAAGCTGCTTCAACCCTTTTCATTGCTGCTTCCATAGAAAGTAAAGTATAGAAACAGGCAGTTATGCTGGTAGACTTGACTCCAAAAAGAATATACAATTCAGTGTTACTGTATCTTCAAAGGAACTGATTCAATGAGATTTCTTATAATAGTCATATCTTTAGGTCCAATAGTGCTTGTATTAAGAATCTTCTCTACGAAAATAGTAAGATATTCAGACAATTTATTTATAAAAATGCTAAACACGATTTTTGTTAGGTGGTGAAAAGTTGTAAACAACAAGCTATAGCTAAATAAGGTGACTAACTAATCCATAAATTATAAGTCAGCCAGCACAAATAATCTTTTTAAATAATATTCAATGGCATGATAGTATATAAAGCACAAAAAAAAAGGGCAGGATAACAGCATGATATAATACATTATTTAAGACAATTGTGATTTTGTAAAATATTTAACTTTAATTACAGAAAAGGCTAGAAGTTATAGTTATTTCCCTCTTTATTTTTATAATACATTTTTATTTTTGATATCAAATGAGACTAAATATTTTTCAAAAAATGTGAAAACTGCTCTCTCCAGAGGTAGCCACCATTAATTTTTTGCTTGCATCCTTCCAGAATTATTTCCAAGCAAATTTCTATATAATTTTTTATAAAAATGGGAATGTACTAAACATTTTATAATCCTTCTATTTTTACTTAAACTATACTAAGGGTCTTTCTATTAAAACAAATTTTAACTTTGAATTAACTTTGGGAGGTAGAATGTCATACCAGTTTAATTATCTTCATTTTTTAAGATTCTATTTATTTTTAGAGAGAGGGGAAGGGAGGGAGGAAGAGAAGGAGAGAAACATCAAAGTGAGAGAGAAACATCGATCAGTTGCCTCTTGCATGCGCCCAAACCTGGGTCCAGTTCCATAACCCAGGCATGTGCCCTGCCTGGGAATCGAACTGGCGACCTTTTGCTTTGTGGGACGATGCCCAACCAACTGAACTGTACTGGTCAGTGCTTAATTATCTTCTTTTTACTTACCTATGAACAAGTTAGGAATTATACAAATAATAAACCATGATTTTAAGTGATATTTCATTATTTAACAGAAATGTTAATTGTCCAAATAGAAATCACAACAATAATATATAACAGTAAAAATGTGAATGGGTGGTAGCCTGCATAATTTTTTTCTTCCATGTAAGGACAAGAATCCTAAGTAAAAACATTTAAAGAATTACCCTAGCCCTGGCTGGTGTGGCTCAGTGGATTGAGTGCCAGCCTGTGAACCAAAGGGTCACGGGTTCAATTCCCAGTCAGGGCACATGCCTGGGTTGCAGGCCAGGTCCCCAGTTGTGGGTATGTGTGAGGCAACCACAGATTTATGTTTCCCTCCCTCTCTTTCTCCCTTCCTTTCTCCCTCCCTTCCCTTCTGTCTAAAAATAAATAAATAAATCCTTTTTAAAAATAAAGAAAGAAAGAATTACCCTAAAAGGAAAGCCTAAAATAGTACATTATCTTGTCATTTGAGAAAATATAATACTTTTTATCCACCATCCCTTTGTTACCCCAAAATTTCTCACATTAATTATTCATTTATTTCTAACAAGCAACATATCTTTAAAAAGTTCTATTTCTTAGACGTGCCATCAAGAACATAGCCACAAAAGAAAAAAATAGATAAGTTGGACTTTAAAATCGAAAACTTTTTGTGCCTCAAAGAACACCATCAATACAGATAGGTTATTAGGTTTACTGGAATGATCACTTAGTACATCACATAATGTCCAATCACTGGCTTTTACACCTGAAACTAATATAATATTGCATGTCAACTACAATTAAAAAATAAAAAGTATTATTAAACAAAATAAAATAAAAGGACGCTATAAAATTAAAAGGCAATCAACAATATTAAAGAAAAATATTTGCAAATCACAATCTGATGATATACTTTTATCATCAATAATGTATATTATAGTAGAGTGTTATATAACATATACAGTATGTTATGAAACCTTGTATTAGAATATAAAAAGAACTCTTACAACTAATAAAAAGACAAACCAATTTAAAAATGGATACAGAATCTGATTAGACATTTCTCCAAAGAAGATATTCAAGTAGATAATAAGTACATGAAAAAAATATTCGACTTCACTAGTCATCAGGGAAATACAAATCCAACCACAGTGAGATGGCATCCCATACCTACTGAGATGGCCATAATAAAAGAGACAGATAATAACAAATGTTGATGAGGATGTTGATAAATTGGTTGGGACTCTCACACACTGCTAGCAAGAATGTAAAATGACATAGCCACTTTGGAAAACAGTCTGGCATTTCCCCAGACAGTTAACATACAGTTTCCATATGACCCAGCAATTCCAATTTTATACCCCTAGGTGTATACTCAGGAGAAATGAAAGTCTGAACACAAATTTTCATAGCCACATTATTCAATTAACCAAAAAAAAAAGAAAGAAACAATCTAAATGCCCATCAACTGTTGAATTGATAAATAAAATGTTGCATAATCATAAAAATGAATAAAGTACTGATACAATCATGGGTGAAACTTGAAAATGTTATAGTACATTAAAAAAAGACAGATACAAAAGGCCATACGCATACTGTATTATTCCACTTATACGAAATGTCCAGAGTAGGCAAATCTATAGTAGACAGGAGGTAGATCAGTCGTTGGGAAAAGTTTTAAGAAGAAACGGAGGGAGGCTGCTAGTGTGCGCAGGGTTTCTTCACAGGGTGATGCGAAGGTTCTAAAATTGGCAGTGGTGATGGTTGCATAATTCTGTGAATATACTAAAAATCATTGAATTGTATACTTTAAATGGGTTGATTGTATGGTGTTGTGGGATTGTTTGTGTCTACCAAAAACATATGTTAGAATCCTAACTCCTAGTACCTGTGGATGCAACCTTATTGAAAATACAACCTCTGCAGATTGAAATGTGGTTATCCTGGGTGAGGGTGAGCCCTGAATCCAATGACTGGTGTTCTCATAAGAAGACAGATCTGAAGACAGAGAAGAAACAGGAAAGAAGGCCATGTGAATACAGAGGTAGAGATTGAAACCATGGAGCTACAAACAAAGAACACCAAGGATTATTGACAGCCACTGGAAATTAGGAAGAGGCAAGGAAGGGTTCTTCCTCAGAGTTTGGAGGGACCGTGGCTCTTCTAACACCTATTTCAGACTTCGAGTCTCCAGAACTGCGAGAGAATAAATTGTTTAAGCCGTCTAGTTTGTGACAATTTATTCTGGCGGTCCTGAGAAACTAGGACATATGATATGCATTATATTCTATTAGAATGTATTGTATTTATAGTATATTGTATTAGAATTATATTCTAATAAAGCTGCTTTTTTAAGGGCTCTGGGTTTAGTTTTGTCATAAGTAGAAATTTATATGCTCTCATGGTAGAGAGTACTAGAAGTCAGGAAGACAAAAGAAAGCCCTGATCACGCAGATTTCTCCTTGGGGAACGTGGGTTTACATTTTCTGCACATGTAACTGTCTTAGCTGCCAGGCAGTATCTTTCGGTTGTTCCTGGGTCTTTTATTCTTTTATCTTAGGAATGCTTCTCCCACCTGTGTCTAATTCTATATCCTGGGGACAAAGCAATCTCGTTCTCTCTAGTTCTTACTTCACTTATTTTTCTTTAAAGATTTCATTTATTAATTTTCAGAGAGAGGGGTAGGGAGGGAGAAAGAGAGGGAGATAAACATCGATGTGAGAAACATCCATTAGCTGCTTTGGCATGCTTGCACCCAGGAACCTGGCCCGCAATCCAGGTATGTGTCCTCACTGAGAATCAAACCAGAGACCTTTTGTGGTTTGTTATTTTTTGTTTTTTTTTTTTAATAAATGCACTCTTTTTTCTTTTTTTAAGATTTTATTTATTTATTTTTAAAGAGAGGAGAAGGGAGGGAGAAACAGCAATGTGTGGTTGCCTCTCATATGGCCCTCACTGGGGACCTGGCCCGCAACTCAGGCATATGCCCCAACTGGGAATTGAACCAGGACACTTTGGTTCCCAGCCCGCTCTCAATCCACCGAGCTACACCAGCCAGGGCAAACCAGAGACCTTTTGGTTTCGCAGGCCAGTACTCAATCCACTGGGCCACACCAGCCAAGGCTTACTTCACTTACTTTCTCACTTATAATGGATACTCAGATTTCCTGAGAAGACAGTCTAATATACTTTGCATTCTTCTACACACAAAAATTTCCCCCAAGTAATGTTTATTATCTAAAATTAGATACTGTTTCATTTATACCCACAGGATTTTAATTATGGAGGTGACTGACTGACGTCAAGAAGAGGTCAATGCCATTGAAGGGAAATTTTTTATTATACATCCAAGAGGAGGGAGGAGACAAAAGCAGGAGCTAGGAGGAGGCATAGGCCAGAGTCTTAATTGCAGTTTCTGCAGGAAAGGCAAAAGAGGAGAAAGTAAACAGTTTAGAATTGGCTAGTTTGAATTGTTTCTGCAGGCTTGGGGCTTTCAGGGTGGTCTCTAGTTGCTGTGGGATGATTTAGGGCAGAGGAAATACTAGCTAGGTGTTTGAGAGTTAGATAAGAAGGTATATGAGTTACAGACAAGTTGATGTGCAAGACAGAAGTAAACTTTTCGACATGATTAATGGATACCAACTAGACATAGAGAACACAGAGCAAACAGCCTGGTAGTTTTTACCTTCAGACTGAGTACTCTATCACTCAAGTACATTGGCTGGGAGGTTAATGGTTAAATAATATTTCCTGATTGTTTGAAGCCTTGGCCCTGGGAACTAAGTTTTTTTTACCTACTTTATGCAGCCATTCTCTCTCCCTTTAGGCTCTCTGAAACCCTGCATTCCTCCCAACTGCCAGTCTAGGCCAACAGGTCTGATCACGTCACCCCTCTACCATCAAGGAAAGACCAAAACAAAATTTTGGTAGCTCCCTACTGCCCTCAAGGTGACCTACACTAGGAATCTAACTATCATTCTTAACTCCCTCACACCTTTCCCTCTCGTTACACAGGCATCTGGGTGCTTCCAAGTTTTCACTCACCTTTTCTCTTAAATTAGCCTCCACCTCTCTTGGGTCTTCATCAGTATTAGGCTTAGGTTCAGTTTTCTTGACACTGTGCTACATAGGCAGGGCCATGCCATTCCACTAGGCAGTACATATTGTCTGATTCTCTCAGTCCAAGGCCAGAGCTAGTAATGATCAATGCCGCAGCCTTTATGTCAAGGTCATTTTAGTCATTTGAATTAGGTAAGGCTAATTTTCTAGTATATTCCTCAGGAAAAGTTCATGAAAACAATGTACTCTGAGTTTCTAAGTATTCATAATGCTTTGTCTATAGCCTTTATAATTGAAAGTCCACTTGGCAGAATATAAATCTTTGGCTCACATTTTCTTTGCTTAACACATGATGAGCTTTCAGCCCTCTGTGTTTCACTCAAAATTCCAGTCTTGATGTGGATATGGACACCCTATGGATGCATCTGGGAGGCTCGGTTGGCTCCTATCCCGAAATGCCCCAACATTCCCAGAGCTTCACAGTATTGCTTAATCCCCATCTCCCAATTTAAGCAGCCTTTTTAAAAAAGAGTTTTTAATTTATTCATTTTTAAAGAGAGGGGGAGGGAGGGAGAAAGAGAAGGGGAGAAACATTAATGTGTGGTTGCTTCTTGCACACCCGCTACGGGGGACCTGGCCTGCAACCAAGGCACATGCCTTTACCGGGAATCGAGCTGGTGATCCTTTGCTTCGCAGGCCAGCACTCAGTCCACTGAGCCATACCAGCTGGGTCCCAGCTTAAGCAGCCTGTAATTCATGAGGACACAGTAGTGGCCCCAGGGTCTGAACTAGCAATCAAAGCAAAAAGACATTATTTACCATTAACGGCCCAGTCCCCAGTGGTTTCTGAGGGCTCATACTTTTCTCTGCCTGGGATGTCCTTCCCTCTTGTCACCTGGCTTTCTACTACTATGCATTCATCTACTATGAAGTCATCTGCTCCTAAAAAAATGAAGTTCTACTTTTAATAGTATTCTTATGGAGCTTTACACATTTCTCTATTATATCACTTAACATATTATACATAGCTTCAACTTATTAAGTACTTACTATGTGCCAGCACAGCTGAGCCATATAGTAATTACATATAATGTACTCTAATGTTATATTTCTTTTGTTGTGCACCTGTCTGTTTGCTCTGGAATTAAAACTTGCCTCATGTTTTTGTCCAGTTTTCTAGGCAAACAAAAAAAAAGATTAGTTTTACTTTTTCTTTGATGATTCCATCTAATTTTCAATCACCATAGCATCCGAAAACTCTCACCCAGTTGTCTCTGTCTCAGTAAGTGTCAGTGCTTCAGGCAGTCTAAGACTTCACTTTCCTGAGAGACCCCCCCCTCGGAGCTTTCTAACCTGCCCTCATCTGGGCTGCCGGCTCTCTGGCGATGCGCTCTGAGTTTACCTTCACTGTCATCCTGGGAGTTCCCTTTGCCTCGTGTGCGCGCGCGCGCACGCGCACTTTGTTTCCTATGTTCTGAATCTTCCATTATCCCTGTCCTTAAGTTTCTTTTCTATAGATTTTTGAAAAAATGGAACATAAGAGGTGAACTATTAGAGATCAAAAGTTATGCCAGCCTCACATGTGATTGATAGAGTCCCCACTCTATAATTCCAGGGTGATAATATTTTTCTCTCAGAATTAGGAAGACATTGTTCTATTGTCTGCCAGTGTCCAGTGCTGCTGTTGAGTAGTCCATACCATTATGATTCTGAATCCTTTATATTTTACTTTGTTTTTCAACCTGGAAGCATTTATGATCCTCTTTTTATCTCCAAGGTTCTGAAATTTCAAGATAAGGTGCCTTGGTACACTCGGTGGGCCCTATCACTCAGAAACTCATTTCTAAGAAATTGTTTTAAAAGGATGTCTTTCACCCTAGCTGGTGTGGCTCAGTGGATTGAGTGCCAGCCTACGAACCAAAGGGTCACCGGTTTGATTCCGGTGCACATGCCTGGGCACAGTTAGGGCACATGCCTGGGTCGTGTGCCAGGTCCCCAGCAGGGGCCATTTGAGAGGCAACTGATGGATGTTTCTCTCACACATCAATGTTTCCCCCCCTCTTTTTCTCCCTTCCTTCCCCTCTCTCCAAAAATAAACAAATAATTTTTTTCTAAAAGTATGTCTCATAATTTTCTCCCCTCTATTTACTTGTTTACTTCTCTCTCAGTCTGGTTTTCTATTTCCTTCCCCCTACCCACTGACTCTGGAACACCTATTGTTTAGGTGTTGTATCTCCTGGGCTGATTTTCTAATTTTCTTATATTTGTTTTTTTTATTTTCCCTTTCTTTGTCTTTTAGTTCTACTTTATAAGAGATGTACTCATCTGTAATTTATAATTCCACTCATTAAAAAGTTTTTCAGACAAGTGTTTTTATATTTCTTAAAGAACAATCATGAGGACACCAGCCAGCAGTACCTTGTGCAGTACCGACACCTGGGAATAGGCACTGAGTAGATAGTTTTCGAAATGAATGGATTTCAACCCCCAACCTGCCACTCTGAGTGTAGGGACCAAAACAATAGGCTTCACAAATTTCCCTTTGTCCTCTTTTCTTTGAAATAATTACTACTACTTCAGTTTTAAAATACTTTTGAGTTATAGAACATGCTTTTCCATGTTGTTTATATAGACTGATTTTTTTCTAAGAAGCCTAAAAATTTTTAAATAGCAATTATTCAAATCAGCTTATTGACATGCTAAAATTAAACAACAAACTAATATCTGCTCGGCTATAATATGGTAAAATAGAAAGTGGGAAAGTAACGTAGCAGTAACTATGTACTCGTTTGATGCACCAAATCATTTAATACTCGTGACAACCTTGTGAGTTAGCTACTATTGTCATCCCTATTTTATAGAAAAGGAAATTAAGACTCAGAGAGGTTAAATAACATCCTTATAGTCATACGATTATTATGTGATGCCTATTAATTTTTTAAAATTTCTATCTATTGAATTTTGTTTAAAAAGATTTTATTTATTTATCTTCAGAGAGAGAGGAAGGGAGGGAGCTAGAGAAGAGAAACATCGAAGTGAGAGAGAAACATGGATCAGCTGCCTCTCATATGTGCCCTGACTGGGACTGAACCTGCAACCCAGGCATGTGCCCTGACCGGGAATCACACCAGCGACCTTTTGCTTTGCAGGAGGGCGCCCAACCAACTGAGCCACACTGGCCAGGACTCCTATCTATTGATTTTTTTTTTAAATTTCTATCATGATTTTTATTTTCAAGAGATCTTTTTCTCCCGTAAACATGGCTTTTAAAAAACATTCTTTTTCATGCATGCAACAACTTTTTTTTATCACTTTGAGACCGCTACTTATTGGTCTGATTCCTCTATTGTCTCAGTCTCCTTCAAATTCTTTTTATCTCTATTTTTTCATGCTGGAGACTTTCCTCAAATGTGTGGCAGTTCTTACTTAATCACGTATATATTATATTTAACAGTGAGGCACTAAACCCTGGTAAGAAGCTCTGTGTGGGGACATGGGACAGACTGAGCTGTAGACTTTAGTGCAGGGCCCAGGCAGCCCCGAGGAGATGCCTGCCCACGCAGTGTCAGCATCTCTAGGTCCGTCTTCCCGGGGGCGGGGTGGGGGGAGGTATCATTTTCCCCAGGGAGAAATTCTGCCTTCTGGTCCACCACTTGGTCGGTGGCAACTTGGTTGCCAGCATTCTGGGAGCCAAGTTAGGGAAAGAGGCTTCAGAACCTCACTTTGCGAAGTATAGATTTCCACTTAATCACCTGCTTTCTGCAGAGTTCCCTGGCTTTCCACTATGTCTGCCTGAACTTGGAGTCCCTCAACTCAACACCCTTCCATTTTGCTCTGGAGTGGGTTGCTTTGTTGCCTGTTGTGTAGAAAGGAATAGAGGGTCTAACTGCTTCATTTACAGAATTTCAACCCATCTCTCTGTTTACAGTCCTGCCCCTCAGTCCTGCCTTTAGAGACAACTGGCACCACAATCCCTGAGAGTCTGCAGGGCTCCAAAGCAGGGTTTTACTTCTTGGCTTCCCTCTCTGCAAGCGGGATGGGTTCAGCTTTCTCTGGTCTGCTCGGTCAGTCAGCAACTGTCCATCTGCTGTTTGGCTTCCAAAGTTTGATTGACATCCCTCAACTGCTCTTCAACTCCCTGCTGTTGTCTTCCCTCCATTCTCTTCTTCCTCGGAGGTTTATGACTCATTTAGTCACTTAATTATCATCTGGGTGGAGGTTCAAGACCCCACAGAGGTAAATGCAAGTATCTAATCTTGAGGTTGAGCAGGAAGAGTGTGCTTTGACCTCTATGTTATGCTGCTTCTGTGTATAAGCCTGCATGTTTGTCCTCCACATAGATTATGATTTTATGGAAGTACCCACACTCCTAGGAAAAGATGAAATGTTCTGTAGTTATGGCAACAAGTAACCACCAGAACCAGTTCTAAACTGGTTTAGTGGATCAAAGACAGCTTGCCTCAGTTGAATGAATCAATGGCAACTTGCCTAAGTGAACACACTTCTGACAGTCAGCCAGAAACAGCCCCATGCTTTTGAAAGTCAGCCAGTCCGCACCATTCTGATCTCAACGACCAGGCTTCCACAGCTGGCACCAACCCACTGCTGCCTCCGAGAGTCCACCAACCACTCCCTCAACTCCCTAACGCCAAACCCTGACAGTATCAGCTCCTTGCTTTCCTGGAAGAGACTGTGCCTCAGTAAGTATTCAATTCAGCTTTTTGCTAAAATATTGAGTGGTAGTCTTTTCCTTTGACAGATCTCAGCAACTGCCACCTGTCTGTCACATGGGAGAGACCCAGTGGGCAGATCTGGGAAGGTGCCAGGGCAACTAACTGTGTCTGAAGTGAAAGGGCCTGCGCTGTTTGCCCTAGTGAGGCCTGTGGCAAGGTGTAAAGCAGATTCATTCAACATTCACTCATCAATCCAAATTTACAGGCGCCTGAGATATAATCATCTACATGCAGAAACAAGTATGTTTCCCTGCCACTTTTGATTCATGATAGTTAACCACATGTAACCTAAACAATGAGTAGGTGTTGTTTTGTTTTGCTTTGCTTTATCACACTGTATTTTCAAATATGTTTTCTTCATGTTAGATTAAAGAAGGGAGAATATTCCCTCAACAGAGATTACATTTTCAGTAGCAAAACTGATTCTATCAGATACTATACAGAGAATACCCTGTATGGAACTGAATTTATTGCAGGTGGAAACAACCCAGATGCTCACAAGGAAAACAGGCTTAAACATATTGTGGTACATGCAGATGATGGAATGTAATTTGGTCATATAAAGAAAGGGGGTACTGATGCATGCTACTTGGGCGAAACTTGGGAACATTATGCTACATCTAAAAAGGGGTTAATATCCAAAATTTATAAAGCACTTACAAAACTCAACACCAAAAACACAAACAATCCACTTTTTTAAAAATGGGCAAAGGACCTGAATAGACATTTCTCCAAAGAGGACATACAGATGGGCAATAGACATATGAAAATATGCTCAATGTCACTAATTATCAGAGAAATGCAAATGAAAACCACAGTAAGACATTATCTCATACCTGTCAGAATGGCTATCATCAATAAGTAAACAAACAACAAGTGCTGGTGAGGATGGGAGAAAGGGAAACCCTGTTGGTGGAAATGCAGACTGGTGTAGCCACTGTGGAAAGTAGAATGGAGATACCTCAAAAAGTTAAAATGGAACTGCCTTAGAGCCAGTGGTTCTACTTCTGAGAATTTATCTGAAGAAGCCCAAAACACTTTTTAGAAAGACAATAAGCATCTCTGTGTTCATTGCAGCGTTATTTACAATCGCCAAGATTTGGAAGCAGCCCAAGTGTCCATCAGTAGATGAGTGGATAAAAAGCTGTGGTGCATCTACATAATGGAATACTACTCTGCCATAAAAAAAGAAGAAGAAGAAATTTTTACCCTTTGTGAGAGCATGGATGGACCTGGAGAACATTATGCTAAGTGAAATAAGCCAGTCAGAGAAAGGCAAATACCATATGATTTCACTCATATGTGGAATCTAATAAACAAACTGAACTAACAAGAAAACAAATACAGACTCATAGATAGAGAGCAGGCTGACAGCTCTGGGGGAAGGGAAGGCATTGGGGGTGGAGGAATAGAGCAAAAAAAGAGAAAAAACTCATGGAAACAGACAACAGTATAGTGATTGCCGGGGGAAGTGGGGAAAGTGGCGGTGGAAGAGGATATAGGGAGAAAGAATGGTAATGGTAAAAGTGCAATAAAAAATGAACTATTAAAAAGAAGAAAAAGAAAACAGCAGACACAGAAGGTCACATATGGAATGAATGATTCCTTTTATATGATATATCCAGAAAAGGCAAATCCACGGAGACAAAAAGCACAGTAGTGGTTATCAGGAAACAAGGGAGGGGACATTGACTGCCTAATGAGGGGTGTTTTTCTGAGGTGATGAAAAAGTAGTGGAGCTGGAGAGAGTGGTAGTCACATGCCCTGAATATATGGAGTGCCACTGAATTGTGTACTCTGTGATTAATTCTGTTACATATGACTTTCACCTCAGTAAAAAACAAATACATAAAACAATGCTAAAAATTGCCTTCTGCCTGTGAGATGAATTACTTTTTGCAAACTTGTAAGTAGTTCTGACCTCATTTACTTATCTCAGCCGTGAAACAGGGGTTTGTGTGCAATTTCCAGCCAAACCTGTGGAAGCAGACACATAATCCAGTGTCTGCTTCAAAAGGAAAATGTGTTCTAACTCTTTTTATGACCTCTCTTGGGGCAAAAATTATGGGCTGTGGTAACATTCAGTTGTAATTGTAGTACTTGAGTTACACAGAGGAATAGGCCTAATGGGCAGACTTTTCTTTGACAGCAACATTGAATAACAAAGGAGAATAATTTCTGGATGAAGAAAGATTTCTGTTAGATATTTGGCAAAATTTATGTTGTTTTCATCTCATTCTGCATATTTCAATGTGCATGACTTATCTTCCAGAAGAATAGGCCACACACATCTTACTGGGTAAGATATGTCATGACTGATTTTCTGGGCTCAGTGATCTTTTTTTTTTTTCAGGTGACTTTAGACACACAGTCACTGCCCTTCTGTCCCAAGCATTGTTGCTGTCTGGGACAGACACCCCCAAAGAAATGCTGCCTGGATCTTGGAGAAATGGAAGTTGGAGATATTTGCAAGGGTTTCCTGGTGTATTAGCTCTTGCTGTGTCCCAAACCAACCCAAAGCTCAGTGACTTAAAATAACACCCAGCTATCCAGCTCACAATCTGTGGATCAGCAATCTGGGCTCAGGGGTCAGTTCTTCTATGGCCCTATTCATACATTCGTAGTCAGCTGATGGACATGCAACAGTTAGCGGTTTGGCTGGTCCCAAGTGGCCTCACTTGCTTGTCTGATAGGTAGCCGTCACCTTGGTCCTTCTCCAAATGGTCTCTCATCTTCCACCAGGCTAACCCGGGCTTGTTCAGAACTCACACTGCCTCACTTCCATCACATCCTTTTCGTAAAAGAAACTTGTAAGACCAGCCCTGATTCAAGGAGTAGGGAAATAGATACCACCTCTCTGGTGGGAGATGCATTGTGACCATTTTTGTAATCTGTGACAACTGAAGTCTCTCTTTCTGCTATAGTCACCAGCTACTCCTCATACTGGTTGTCCCAGGGCCCCTCCTGGCTCTGCCAGCCCCCAGGCATGAGCTCCCCTTGGCCACCAATTCTTTGTGACCACACTGTTCCTTACACTGGTCATGCTCTGGGTTACTGGTTCCCTTTCCCATGTGATTCCACATGCATGCGTTCGCAGAAAATTCTGTTTCTGATCCATTGAGAATTTATTCTTTCTTTTTTTTCTTCTTTTTTTTTTTTTTTTAGCATGGCTGTTTTCACCTAGAGCTGGTGTAACCATAGGATTTCTCATCTAAATTGGGGCCTCTGAGAATGAAATGGGGCACCATAAATAATTGCATTGGTACAGCAAGCACAAACTGGGATGTCCCTATTTAAAGCCCCAGTGGTTAGAAGCACCAGCTCCACCTTGCTTAGATTTGAAGACCAGCTCTAACAATTATTTTTATTACTTAGTAATAGTTTCCTCTCCTATTAAATGGAGATTATAATAGTATTTACTCTACAGGTGTTTTATGAGGTTTAAGTGAGTTACCTTACATAAAATACTATTATTATATGATTTGTAACCTCTGCAGTAGATGGAGGGATTGCCTTCTTCATTTAATGTTAGATTATACGCATGTATGATAAAATTATTTTAAAATCTTTGTACCAGCTTTTAATGGCTATAATTTTATTGATAAACCTCGATAAATTATCTAAAAAGTCTTCTATTATTAAAATGTATATAGTTTTCAGTTTTTTCCTAACATAAATGATAAAACAACAAGCCTGATTGTAGATCATTTTTATAACAAATTATTTTCTTATATTAGTTCTAGAATTACAAATAGTATATTAAAGAGTAGGGGTATTTTAAGGATCTGGGCACATAGGGTAATATTGCCAAATTGCTTTCCCAAAGTATTACGTTAACACTTGCATGAGCAATCTCAGGAAATATTAACTTTGCTACTGCCTCACTAACATTGAGATAATCAGTAAAAAATAAAATCTGCAAATTTGTTGTACTTATTCTAAACATGTTTCTAATAAAGTTGTTTTCTGGTTTTCCAGCCCTCCCATATTGAAAGCAAAATATTAGAAGGTAGAAAATATTTTTAAAAATAATTGTTGACGGCTTGAGAGTGCAAGGGAAAACAAAACTAAAGGAATGCAAGAAAAACCTGACATCTTCAGTTATTTCATTGACAAACATGTCTTCGGTTTTCAGCAGTCCAGTTGTTTGTTGTAAGAGATAACGGTTAATGTCCATGATAATAACACTGGATGATCAAGAAAAACCCAGAATGTGTTAAAGAAAAATTGTGTTTGGCAGATTTCTATTAAAAAGTAAAAAGAGAATTTTATCTGAAAGGAGACATCTATTGCTCAGCTAAATTTCAGGCCTTGAGTTTCTGTGAAGAGTCATAGGGCTTTGCTAAATTTGGAGTGAGAAAATGGGGAGAATGTGAGTTCCATACTGAGGAATAAAACAGAAGACAAAAGACCAGGGATCAGGACAGGGTTTTTTAAACTTCAGAACTTCTGCCATTTCCCCATATTGGTTATTCTTGGTCATCCTTTTCCTGTTTTTCTGGGAAACAAAGGAGCCTCTCTCTACACTGTGTCATCCCGGGCAGCAAGGAAGTGGGAAATTGAGGAAATTCAGGCATGCTAAGGAGAAAAAGGAAGCCCTAGCTCCACAGTGAGAAAGAAAGAACTAGGCATTCATCTCAGCCTGAAGAAAAAAGGTCATGATTCTCCAAGTTTATCAATCATCAAAATCACCTGGGGAGATTTTAAAAGACAGATTATATCCATTTACAATAATGAGGCTTGGTTGGGGTGGGGGTGGAGACTGAGAATTTGCATTTCTAACAAGTTCCCAGGTTAAGCTGATGATGTGGACCAAAGACCAGGCTTTGACATCCACTACAGGACTGGTTCCTTGTCCCAACTAATCATCAGAGTCACCTGGGAACTTAAATGAAAAAACAAAAAATATAAACAAACAGATTCCTGGGAGCCTCATGCCAGAACCTGCCAATAAGAATCTTCAGAAGAGAAACCAAAGGAATCTGTTGCCTTATTTGGAAGAACTCTCCCTTGGATCTTGGTGTCCAGCAGGTGTGCCGTTCTGCAGCCCCACACACCCAGAAATGTGCTAAACACCGGCCAAGTTCACCAGTAGACTGATTTAGACCCAGAGAGCAATGCCATCAGCTAAAAGTGATTCCTTTAGTATGCTGATTTTATTCGATTGGTGATGATGATATTCTTTGGAGAATATATGTATTGGCCTCTTAGCCACATAAAAATGAGCACTTTTGTAAAGGAAGTTCTTACAATGCTAATAGGCAATTTTTTTTTAAAGCTCTGGCACAGCGCTTTCAATCCCCAGATATATTTCCATGGCAACGACAGAATGGCATTTTTTTAAACAGCCAAATGGAGTGATTGTGAGATTCTCTCTGATTTATCCCTTAGAAGTAGTTGTTTTTTTATCAGAATATCCTAGCAGTATACCAAATTGGTAGCTCATATACTAATCAAACTTGTAATAGGTTAGATTTTCCCAGGCAGCTCTACTTTCTTTCTTGAAACTTGCCATACACTGGTTTTTATAACATATTTTTCTTGGCAATCGTTTAAATATTCAGCAGAACTTGAAAGCAGTACAATTATTATTCCCATTGCTTTTAAGTTTCTTATTAAATAAAAAGCAGGGTTGCCACTTCAACGATCGTCTCCAATCATGAATTAGAGATTAGATGATGTTGGTCTAAACTGTGCAATTTCATCTCTTCTTCATTTCTGCCATGGCCTGTTTTGCTTCTAGGTCAGACCTCTTGCTTATGAACATCTAAATTCTGTCCAACCTATTTAGTTGAAATAGATCATCAAGCTTTGCCTTATTTCAGATTGACACAAAGGTAGAAAAATTGGCTTGTGAGCTTAACTCTGACCTGTGGTTCATTTGGAGAAGGTGGTTACTTTATAATTTGTAGCTTGAGTATTGAACTCATTTCTGAAATTAGATAATAGTGAGCTATTAGTGACCCAAGTGGAAAAACACACTCCGTATTCATTAGTAATATGTAAAATGGAATTTTATCATTCTATATATGATGACAATGAAAGCACAGAGGCATTGTGAAAATTAACTTAATTGGAAATATTGTAAAATTGCTTTCAACATCGTATGTTAAATTAAGGAGTTTCTTTGATTGCTAAGCAGTTAATGGAGAAAGCCAGAGTAGTAAGCCCAGTTAGAATTTGT
The DNA here is from genome assembly GCA_004026765.1 of Micronycteris hirsuta. Lineage (NCBI taxonomy): Eukaryota > Metazoa > Chordata > Mammalia > Chiroptera > Phyllostomidae > Micronycteris > Micronycteris hirsuta. Next base: position 31,621 of record PVJI01011719.1, read on the forward strand.
GCCAATGCTTTGCAAATTGCTCATTTTCTATTACTGTCACAACACTTAATAGTGGTGCCTTTAATAGGAAGATGGTTCAAGTGGAAATAGATGACAGTTAAGTAGATGATTTCAGGGAAAACTGCAGTTGTTTCAAAACATCTCAAAATGGTACATCGTTTGTCCAGAGAGCTAGCAATACATTCCCCAGGATCTAGGATTTTCCCCAGTACTAGAAGGAAGGAAGGAAAGAAGGGAGGGAGGGAGGAAGGGACATGAGAAAAAAAGCTTTAAATCTATTTCCTCTGATCTCCTTGGCACTGTTGGAGTCTGGGTATGAGAGAGAAACAAACTGGAAATCAGATGTGATTCTCATTTTGGGATTAGTTAATTCATCTTTCAATCTCTTTTAATCCTCTCTCCCCAGCAGTGTAGACTCACCACACCTCCACTTCAGTCAGTGAAGCCACCTGGGTAATTCAGATGCTAAAATCAGACAGCCTTGGTTCAAATCCCTGTACCCACTGACTTTAGCTCTGTGACCGCAGGCAAGTTACTTTATTGACTGGCACCTCATCTGTGAAATGGAAACAATAATAGCATACGTATGTCCAGGTGTGTGTAAGGACTAAATTAATTAAAATGTGTAAAGCCTTTAGAATAGTGCTACAGCCTGCAGTGGGCAGCTTCCGACGTAGCTCCCAATGATCCCCACCTCTTGGTAGTCAGCCCTCATGGTAACTCCTTCCCCTTGAGTGTGGGCTGCACCTAAAGACTTGTCTCTTGAAACAAATAAAATATGGCCAGAGTGGTTGAATATACCTTCTGGGATGAGGTTAGTTACACAAGATTGACTCCCCTAGCCAGCACGCTCCCTCTCCAGGCACTCTCTCTGATTAAGTCAGGTTGTGAGATGCTGGGTGCAGAGGCCCAGGGGCAGGGAAGTCAGAGAGGCCTCTGACTAAGAGTTGGAAGGAAACAAAGCCCCAGTCAAACAACTGCAAGAAAAGGAATTTTGCCAGCAGGTAGAGTCCACTGGAAGGAGGATCCTTCCCAGTTGAGTCTCGAAACACCTGTAGCCCTGTGAGATCCCCAGTATTGGGAACCACCCTACCTTGTTTCAGAAGCTGTAACCCCCACCCCCACCCCCCATGGCTAAGGCTGAGTAAAGAGATCTTGGAACCATAAGCCACTAAGGAGACAAAACTTATCTCCCTGGAAGGGGCACCACCTCTGCCCCCTTTTACTTCACCCTGCTTGGCCCCCATCAGATGACTGGTTAGCCAATGATGGGTAAGATTCCTCAAGGGAGGGACGACCTAAGACAGGCATGGTCATGAAGGGGCCCTCAGGGAAGGACTTGGGGGTCTATAGAAAAAAGGGGTGATGGACCCTCACCCCTCAGCTTTGACATAGCCTGAGTCCTTATTCTGTCTGCAAGAAGTCTCCTAATCTCTTGGCTGCCTTACTTCTCCTGCCTGACTTAAGCCTGAAAAAATGCTGGAGGTGGGTGTAGCCCTGGGCAGGAACGGGTGGTTCCCCTGGGTGGTCAGGCCTAAGAAAGAATGCATAAAATCCAGTGAAACCTGATTTGCTGAGAATGCCCTCAATTTTCTGATAAGGGTCCAAGCATGAAGTGAGAAATGGCCCAAAGTTTTATGGCCATTTAGCTAATGTATATCTTTGAAGTAACTCCTTAAAGTCTGTGCTAAGCCTTTCCAAGGACAGAATGTAACCAGATCAATCACTTTTATCTTTCCCTTGCATTTGCAACATTCTTTTCTTTGTTATCTGTAAGAAGTAATCACTTAAAGCAAACCTGAGCATAATGAATGAGGACCTTCCTTGAGGTAATGCTCCCAGAAAGCAGTAAAAGCCTCTCCAGGTGAGGGTTGGGGTGCTCTCTCACTCAGAGAATGGCCATGCTGTCCCTTTTCTCCACAGGACTTCTGCAGTCCATGTGATTTTGTTCATCGCATCCACAACACCGAGGACACCGCTGGCCAGAGTCCGCATCACCCCAGAGCTAGAGGACCCAGCTAAGCCACAACCAGATTCCTGCTCTACAGACACCATGAGAAAATAAATATCGTTTGAAGCCATGACGTCTGGGGATAATTTGTTACGCAGCAGTGGCAAATGCCGTCCTCAGGCACTAAATGTGAGCCAGTGGCAGACATCTCAGACCTCAGCTCTCCTCCCCCGGGACTCAACTCTCAGTACATGGGACCGCCACCCACCCAAGCTGATCAAAACAAGCCTACCCAAAACATCATCTTAATTCTTCTCTTTTTCTCAATTCCTCCTCCCCTAAATGAACTAGCTTTATGAGTATCTGAGTAAGAGTATTCTAGGAATAGAAAGTTCAAGGGTCTTAGGGCAAAAATAATCTTGTACTATTTTAAAACAAGGGAGCAGGGAGATGAGAAAACCTGTGTGGCTAGAGCTACCAGCAAGCAAGAGAGTGATATAATGAAGTACAATTAGAGCAGGGGTGTCAAACTCATTTTCACCAGGGGCCACATCAGCCGTCAGCCTCATGGTTGCCTTCAAAGGGCCAAATGTAATTTCAGCTCCTTAACAGTTAAGGCTAGTTACGTTTATATAGTCCTAAAATTATTTCAGAGAGAGTAAAGCAAGGGGCTAGATCACTCAGGGAACAGAAGGCCGAAAGGAGCTTGGGCTTTTCTTTCCAGTGTAACTAGAAGCAAATAGAGAGTATTAAGCAGACCTGTGATAGAGTCTCACCATTTAAGTCCTAGTCTTAGTGAAACCCTTGGCAGCTGTGTGGGATAATGTTATAAGAAGGCAAGAATGAAGCACAAAGACAAATTAGGGAAATACTCTAGTGTCTAGGTGAGGGATGCTAAAACTTCAGACAAGGTTGTGAGAGCATTGATGATGAAGAAATGTAAATGAACAGGGATATATTTTGGAGGTAGGGCCCGCAGAATTTACTGGATAATTGGATGAAGAAAGCAGAGCTACCCAGGATGCCTCACAAGTGTTTAGTTAGCTTGACTCAGAGAAAAAGACGGGTTAGGAAAATGTCCAAGGTTAGAAATCAAGATTTCACTTCTGAATATGTAAGCCTGAGAGGAAATTAGACATCCAGGTGGAAATGTCAAGATCTACCCAACTGGAGTTCTGGAGAGAAGTTTTCCCTGAAGGTTGGGGGGAAATCAACCTAAAGATAATACTTAGATTTGTAGAGGAGAAAGAAGTCTTTGTCATTCTTCCCAAGTTCTCAGCTGTGGCCTCGGTAACAAAAGGCAGATTAACAGAAGTTTATTAACGTGTATATCGCATGAGAGAGACAAATAAAAGGAACTCAAAGAGGTAGCTTAGAACTCTGACTTACAGGTCATCTTCAACAAAGAACACAAAATTTGCAGGCGAATGATAGGACAAAGGAAAGTGATGTTAGGCTTCCAAGAGTGTCAACCTGTGGAAAAGGAAAAATATAGGCGGAAACTAATGGAATAGGATTTGTTTGCAGATTCCTCTGCTGCTGTCTCTGGGCCGATAAGTCTGGACTAATCTCCAGTAAAGGAAAGCTTGTATACACCTTTCAGCAGAAAGGGGGAAGATACAGTTTTTCTCGCATGTGTCAATTCTTAACTGCCTTTAGTTCAAACTAATTCTTATGCCAAAGAGGCGTATTTGGGGTGACACATTCTGGTTTCCTTCTGCACCCAAGAATTGCAAGAGATTATCTAGGGAGAGAGTGTATTTGGGGAAGAGAGCCCATCCCTGAGCCTCAGGCTACCCCAAAACGGAGGGGTCTAGCAGAAGGGGCGTGGCCAGCAAAGGAGGCTAAGAAGCAATCGCCAGAGACACCAGATGAGTAACCCCCACCCTGGGGAATGAACTTGAACAAACACCCATGCAGGTGGGAGCAGTAGAGAACCCTAGAGATGACTGAAATTAAGCTTTATACTTGGGCTGAATGAGGACTTAGCTTCAGGAATTTTCCTGTTATAGAAACTTTTTTTTACCTTTTACTTCTTAAATACCTGAGTTTGGGGAGTGAGATTTATCCTCACAATAAAATAGTTACATACAGTTTCATATTTACCAAGTTAACTAGATTATTTATAGGTGTGATACAGAGGGGCCTGATCAGATCACTGGGGAGAGGCTGGGAGGGGTCGCAGGAAGAGACTGCAGAGGCCGAACCCTCTAGGACGGGATAGGCTGAGAAGCTGAGTGCCCCCAGAGCACAGGAAACAAAAAGAGGGCTGGGTTTTTGGCTCACGGGTTCCGGGACTCTCTCCTCCTCCAGGATGCCTGGATGATGCTGCTGCAGCGGCCCGAGTTTCCCAACCGGGAGTATTTTGGATGGGAAGGAGTTCTGGGCACCGCCTGGGATCAGGCTGGCCTGGCGGAGGGTGGTGGGGTTGTTCTTTGGGCGTCCTAGAGGGGATGGGGTCTGAGGCAGCAGCCTGCCGTTCTTCCAAAATAGTGTAGCTTTTGTATCGTGTGTTGTTTTAGTTTGTAAACTAACCCTAGAGAAATAAGATAATTAAAAACTAACTGGAGGGGGGGAAATGATAGGAGAACTCAGGTGTTAAAGAATTTAGCCTTAATTGGTAGGCTTAAGTGACGAATTCATGTGGAAAGCTGTTATTCCAAAATTGTGAAGCTTTTGAATAAACACTCCTTTCCTTTACCGCCAAAGCTTTGCCTCTGGAATTTTGCCTGGAGAGTGGTGGTGTGCGGCAGGACCCTAGGGGACCCTAATCGCTGTTGCTAACAGGTGTTTATATTCAAATATTACAAAATAGTGAGTGCTCTGCAGGCAAAGACAAGACTAGAAAAGAGAATGAGAAGGGGCTACCCTGAGATGAGCCTGCAGAGTTCAAAGAGTACCTTCTAGTCATCCTCAAGGAAAGAATAAATTTTGCTGAAGGGTTATTGGCAGGATAACAGCCCAATTCAAAGCTCGGGAAACAGAAAGTATGAGAGAATGGCCAACCCCCTACCCCACCAATTTGTGGAGATTCGGAGAAAAATCAGGTCTTCAGAGGAAAGAAGGAGAATTAATCAATCATTGTTTGGAAAGGTGAAGAAAAATTCCAAGATATAGGTAGACTGCAGCTTTTCTCAACTGGAGTTTCTCATCTGAGCCTCAGAACGCATCATGTGATTTGAGTAACTGTGTCTCCATTCCCACAAGAGTAAATCCAGACTCCAGAGCGGCCCTGCTCTGGGTGCATGGGGGAGAAGTTAATGAGCTCCATGCAGTAGGGCCCCGGGGCCTAAGCGCTCTTGGAATCCTACCTGAGAAAGGCCTTGGACCGGTGAAGGCATGTGTTTGAGAGAAACACAATGACAACAACAGAACACAGGAACTGGAGCCTAACAGTTCACACCCAGTGCCATTTCAGAGCCAATGTGGTGTGACTCTGGAGCAGGGAGGGAAAGCCGTGCCTGGCCCTGGCCTCCTGCCATTCTGTGTTTATAATAATGGGCTCTCAGCTGCACCTTAGGATAATTTCACCCACCGTGCTTATGGGAATGGAGGTCAGCCGCCCGGCCTCTGTCATTCCGGGGCCCCACGCCTCTCAGTGAGCTGGTCCGTAACAGCATCTCTTGCCAGCAACCCTGGCCTTCGCTGCCCTGACAGAAGCTCCCAGAGCTTCTCGGTGGTCCTGCTACCTTCTCACCAGGCCCTGCTTTATCATCAGGGCAAACGGAGTGTCCCCTCTGTTCCCACGCTGCTCAGTTTTCTGGCCTACAGAGTATATTCAGCCTAGCATGCCCACTTCCCTGGACATTTTGATTCCTACCTTCACCATTTGCCTTGGCAGCGTTTTCGGTTCACCTCACTTTAAGGTGAGCTGACACTTCTCAAGCGTCTAAGAGGCAACCTACCAGTGTATTGGCAACACCTCCTGGGCTCCTTGCCAAGGTGTAAATCCTGTACCACGAGAGAATGCTCTCATGCAGACAAACTCTCCCTTTTCCAATGTTATATTCTGTGCCCCCTGATCCACCACCCTCAGTCACGTACGTACTCCCAGTTCCCGAGGGAACACACCGACCGGGTGCTCCAACCACTTCTTGGCATAGTCTCTTCCTCCCTCAGCCGACCCAGCGCTTCTCCGGCCAGGTTATGTCGTGACTTTACCTACGCACGAGAGTGAGGGCCGGGAGAGCAGGGCACGGTTTTCTTGCAAAGCAGGATCCTCTGTGTCAGCTGCAAATAAACGAGAGGCACTGGCCTTTAACAGGGAGCGTGGCTCTCTTCCGCAGGCCCACGGTGCCCAAGGGAATCTGTGCCGTCAAGGCTTTTAGTGCATCGACCCCGATGTCCCTATCTGAAGCCTGAGCCGCACTCCTTCCAACTTAGGGTACAGCAGACCAGCTAGAGTTGATAATTCAACATTCTCTGGAACTCTGCTACTCTTCTAATTTATAAATCGTCAGCTTTATCACTACCAGGCTCTAGGAGATGGGAATCTATTTATACACAGCCCAGGAAGCACTCTGGCTTCACATTCCCCGTCATATTGGTGAGTAATCACCCTCAGGCTTTTATTGCCTCTCTCCAAAGCATCGATGGCCCCAAACATCAGCCGTCTAATTCCAAAATTTTTACGTGTGTTGATTTCTCCCCCAACTCTCAGTACCCCATCCCAGTTTACCACCTGCGTGAGTTTTGACAAAAGCACTGGAACTGCGTGCCTGGGGCTATTCGTGTTCCCCTGCCACCATCGAGAGGGTCTGTGTACTGCCCAGGACCAGCTGTCTGCACTTGCAGTCGGGGAAACAGACTCTGAGACACTGAGGTTTCTGTGAACGGGTTATCGGAGAACTCTGGCAGAAGCAGAACCTGTGCGTGGTGAAGGCAGAAAGACAGGGCAGAGAGAACAGGTGAACTGCAGGGCAGATGCAGGAGGTCTCAGGGGACCCCAGGGAGAGCTCTGGAGCTGGGATGACCCTTCTGAGGTACCCCAAAGTGAGTCTTTGCTCCCCAAATGAAACAGGGATTGGATATGCACTGCACCCAGAGAGGGTACATAACCTTGGGCACGGTGTCTTTCTTTGGTGGAGGCCAATTCTGGGGAGCAGCTCATCTCAGAAGCATCAGCCACAGCTCCCTGGGAACTGGAGGAATAAGGAACATCTCAGTCCTGAAGACAACCTGGGGGGCACCCCGCAGTGTCCGCAGAGCTCTGCAAGCCTGGGCACGCCACCTACTGTGCTGACACCCCATTTCCTGACCTGCAAAGTAAGGGAATGACACCTACCTCACAGGATATCCAAAAGAGCAAGTAAAAAAAAAAAAGTGCAAACAGTTTGTGAACTTTAACAAGGTTATTTTTTCTGCCTGAATTCTGGAGCAAGCGCATATCTGTTTTCTGTTACTCCCCACACCCACTTCTCAGCCCAAGAACAGTCACTATTTTACTTTCCTACCAAAATTTATCCTTAAATCCCATTTTATTGTTTCTCCAAAAAGTGCAATCATGATGTTAAGGTATGTCTAATTTGTGTCTTTGCATTGTTTTAATCATAAATTAATTTCTAAAATAGGTCCTATAATAATAAAAAATCCATTACTCTCTAAACTGGGAATCTATAAGGGATAAAATTCAAAGATTTGTGGTTTTAAAAATTGAAAATTGCTCTCAAAAAATTTTACCAGTTCAAAGGAGATTCTGAAATGAGTCCTGCGATTTTAAATAATTCTCACTAGAGGGAGCTAGTTACAAGTAAATACTTTTACGCAGCCTCAATTTCTGAGCTTAAATATTCTTCAGATACTATATATATTAATTGTGTATTTAAATCTGATTGGTCAATATGAGCATATTTTTTAAACTGAAGAGATACTTTCAATTGATGATAGATTAGACAAACAAAATTCTAAAGCGAGATTAAGAATCCCTTTCTAAGCTCTTTCCAAACACTTTGAAACATTTGAAATGTTTGTGGAGGGATGCTAGAGCATTCACAGATATGATGTCATTTTTCCTATTTAGGAAGAGAAACTCTACTCTATGATCTATAATTTCCACTCCAACTTTAATCTTCTATGACCTACCACTGATCAAATTCTTATATGAAATGCAAATTCTTATAGGAAATGATCGGATTCTTATATGAAATAGAACATAATTAGAAATACATTAGTTTACTTTAAAATGCTTTTGTAAAGGACCGATCCTCCTGATGTTCACCTCCTAAGTCTGGCTTCAATATAAGGAGGGGAAAATGGTTTGCTCTTAAAAACAAAACAAGGAAACTCACCAGGCCAACTAAACAAACTCTGAATCATTAGAAATCTTCCTTAGTCATGAAAATCCAACCTGAGATAAATGCTGGAATGGGGAGACTCTGCTTAAACTGCAAAAGTCCCTAGAACCAGTGCCCCCCCCCAAAAAAAGTTTTTGTAATGAATGGAGCCACAGTATGATGAACTATAAAAAAATGAGCATATCTTGATTTGGTTTCATTTACTAAAACAAGAAAACAATGTGAGAATCAAAGACAGACTATTCACACCATGTTTAAATATGATTTATCCTTTATTTTATTTTATGTATTTAGAGACAGAGGGAAAGGAAGGAGAGAAACATCAGTGGGTTGCCTCTCCCATGCCCCCAACTGGGGACCAAACCCAGCAACCCTTTGGTGGGCAGACCGGCACTCAGTCCACAGAGGCAAACCCACCAGGGCTGATTTATCCTACTGATTCAGCGCCCTCTATCCTGTCATTAGCTGCAGAAGGCTCTTGCTTTCAAAAGGGAAACCAGGGTGAGGGGCTGGTGTGCGAAGGGAACTAGTTCCCGAATTTTGCCATGTGCTGATGCAGACTCCAGCCCACAGTGTCAGCAGCCTTATGGATGAGAATAAGTCTACCAAGACCTGATCTGCTTGGGGAGGAAAAGTGGCAGATCTCTCAAAGGAGAAGGACCAGGAACCTATTCCTCAGTGGGCTTTTATTGGGTTTAATTTGCATAGGAATACAGGGTGTATAAGTAAAACTCATCAATCATTGTCAGGCAGTAAGGATCAAACAATAGATAACATTCAAAGAACTCTGAGGGCTTATTTTGAGTCAGGGTCAGATAGCTAAAGGGCAATAAAACTTTGGGAAACAAGCTCATTCTATGCTTGGACTCTTATCATTTAAATAGAGGGTAGTAGCAAAGTAGGTTTCACAAGATTTTATGCATTCTTTCTTAGGCCTGATTGCCGTGGGGAACCCACCCTTTCCAGCACAAGGCCGCACCTACCTCCAGCATTGTTTCAGGCTTAAGTCAGGCAGGGGAAGTAAGGAAGCCAAGAGATTAGGAGACTTCTCGCACACAGAATGAGAACCCAGGCTATGTCAAAGCCGAGGGATGAGGGTCCATCACCCCCTTTTTCTGTAGACCCCCAAGTCCTTCCCTGAGGGCCCCTTCATGACCATGCCTGTCTTAGGTCGTCCCTCCCTTGAGGAATCTTACCTATCATTGGCTAACCAGTCATCTGACCAGTGCCAAGCAGGGTGAAGTAAATGGGGCAGAGGCAGCGCCCCTTCCAGGGAGACAAGCTTTGTCTCCTTAGTGGCTTAGGGTCCCAAGGCCTCTCACTCAGCCTCAGCCATGGGGGGTTATGGCTTCTGAAACCAGGCAGGGTGGTTCCCAACAATGTGTGGATTTGTGCTGTTGTTATTTTTCTGACCTATCCCAAACAAAATTGTATCTGTTGCCCCTTTCATCTTTTTTTAAAAAACTGCATTGATGTCTAGAAATCTGAATGTTTTCTACTCTCTCGCTTTAATTTCTTCACTTGGTAAAAACTGGAACAAAATAATCAACAAAAAATAAGAAGAGTTCATTACAACGTGGTACAAGTAGAAGCCCTAGGCTCTAAAGTCAGGACAGACGCAGTATGAACTCAGTTACACCAGTTATTAGCTGTGGGATCGGGATAAACTCCATAACATCTGGAAGCTTTCCCTTCCTCATCTCAAAAATGGAGAAGCACGAGATTCTTGCTGCTCTTCCCGCATGGAAGCATGTAAAGCGCTCAACATAGTGCCTGACAAGTAAAAAGCCCTGGGTACATGAAACTGTTATAAAATAAACTAGCTATTTGGTAATACAAAAAAAAAAAAAAAAAAAAAAAAAAAAAAAAAAAAAAAAAAAAAAAAAAAAAAAAAAAAAAAAAAAAAAAAAAAAAAAAAAAAAGGTAGATCCCAGATGAATTAAAGATCCAAATACAAAACAAAACAAAAAAAACTATGACATGAACATTTGTCTTCTTTGAATAGGACTTTCTAAGCTAAAACACAAAAGAAAATATCACAGGCCATTTGACTACATAAAAATATAAGACATCTGTATATCATCAAACATAACACCAAAAAGCAATAACCAGTTGAAAAATACAATGAGTGGTTAATATCCTTTACATATGTAAAGAATTCATACAACTTGCTAAGAAAAGCATTAAGATCCCAATAGGAAAATTAACAAATTATATATAAAGAGGTTTCCCAGAAGAGCAAATACAAATGGAAAAAAAAAAAACATTAACTTCACACAACACAAAGAGTGAACCCTAATGTAAACTATGGACTTGGGGTGTTAATGACGTATCGATGTATTTATATGCATAAAAAAATGAGAATAAAACATTAATGGCTGTTTATGTCTGGATGATGGGATTATGAGTAATAATTTACTCTGTTTTTCATACTTTTCTCCATCTTCAAAATTTCTAAACTGGGTATATATTAATGTGTAATACATCAGAAATAATCCTTTTGAGGAACTATAAATGCTATTGGGACTTGCTTAGATTCTAGTGGCAAGAAAGAAAAACATATTCTAAGAACTTACTGACCTTGGAAGAACATCACCAAAATTATTTTTCATCTAAACACACTGCAAAATCATTTTGTGGAAGGTGGAATGTATTAGTCTGGTGCACGTATTATGCACACAGTATAAGAAGAATAACAAATATTTTTAGTATTTTGTAGAGTTTACAAAGCTCATTCATATAGTTATTCACTTAATAAGCCAGCGTATTTCTGCAATCAACACCCTTCCCAGCTATTTATGTCACTCCCGAGAGTTTTGAAAATTGCCCTTTGTTCATTGGAACTGAACACAGACACATCTTTCCAGGGCACATGGCTGCGTGGCCTGCACTGGGGGGAGCGACCAGCCATCCACGTATGCACCCACGGTGGAACGTGTTTTACAAAACTGAAATGTTGGACTTGAATCTTTTCCCTGGCAAGTGGCTATCATGTGAACTGTGTTCTTTTCACGCTTTATCACACAGCCATGCACATACTGAACTTAAGTCTGCCGGTGGGAAGCAAGTAATCTGCTAATTCTTTAAAGGTGCATTCAGCCTTCCAGGTCAGTAGGGTCACATTGCAAGATCCTGAAGATCTGTGCAAAGGAGAATTAGAAAGTTTGTGGTTGAATTTGCCTAGCTAAGATCTCAGCTACTCAGCTGTCCTCGGCGGACCTTTGTTAAAGGGTATATTTTCATTATTTCTTGCCAAAATTTAAAGCATGGCATGTTGTATTGCAAAAACTAAGTAATTTTCCCAGGGGTGGGGAGACAACTACCACAGCACCTATTATACCGGTGTATCTTCCACTGTACTTATTTAAGAAAAGATGAAAAGATACTGCCCAGTGAGAAGAATGTTTTGAGTCTACATGACAAAGTAATCTTGTAGAGGGTATATAATGAAGAAAAAGAAGGAAATTTGGTATTTTTCTAAGGATTGAAGAAATGGTTATGTGCATAGGGATAAAGGAAAGAGGTAGTACTTTAAATTGCAGATCTAATGTCTTCAAAACAAAGGACACGGTTCAGGAGGTGTCTGGTTGATATAATGGAAAAAACAAATAATTCAGGTTTCAAAGGAGTTTTTTAATGCTTGAATTATCTGGATTGTCTAATTTAACTATATAGTCACCAGCTCCCCTTTATGTTAAAAAGTGACCCAGTGTCATAGCCTGGTGGGGAAAGCCCCATATGTCCCAGCACATGTCAATCAGCACATGTAAAATTGAGCTCCGCAGTGTGACTTCCGAGTAGCTGCAAACAAACTGTCGTGTGCTTCATATAACTTTCAAACCACCGTAGAATAGAGAGGGGAAAGGCCACAGATTATTTGCTGCAACTTCCATCAATACATGGAGTCTATTCTCCCACCTCTTGAACCTGGGCTGGCCTTGTGACTTGCTTTGGACGATGGCACTTAGCAAACGCGATGCAAGCAGACGCTGGAAAAGCATTTACACAGTGGGTTTTCTCTTGGTGCTGAGATTTCCCTTCCATCGAGCTCTATCGTTCTGGTCTAACAATTGGTTAATTAAAACATTATTTTTTTTTAAGATTTTATTTATTTATTTTTAGAGAGAGGGGAAGGGAGGGAGACAGAGAGGGAGAGAAACAGCAATGTATGGTTGCTCCTCACATGGCCCTCACTGGGGACCTGGCACACAACCCAGGCATGTGCCCTGACTGGGAATCGAACCGGGACCGCTTGGTTCCCAGCCCGCGCTCAATCCACTGAGCTACACCAGCCAGGGCAAAAATGTTATTTTTGATAGAAGACATTTACATTCACTTGATGAGGAACTACACAAGAAGATGTGTAAAAGCCATGACAATGAACACATTCCTGTCTATGTTCTGGAGGAAAATAAAGTAAGGCAAAACGAAATAAGGCAATAGCCTTAAAAATATACTATAGGGTTCCCACAAACTAGCTTGTATTGTGACAGTTGTTTGTAACTGTTACGATTGTCTGGATCTTAGAATGTGTGTCCATGCATATCACATGGTTCTTAAATGAATTAAATAAATGAATTAAGAGTATAAATAGCTGTTATATTCCCTGACCTACAGCTAGAAACTTTATGTGCTTTGCGTTGTGTAAACTTAATGTGCTTTGCATTGGTTAGTTTTATGTGTCAAATTGGCCAGGCCATAGTACCCACTTATTCAGTGAAACACTAATCTAGGTGAAAGTATTTTTTAGATTTGGTTAACATTGACAATGAGCTGACTTTAAGTAAAGGAGATTATCCTTGAGGATCTGGGTGGGCCTCGTCCAATCAGTTAAAGGCTTTAAGAGCAAAACCAAGGAAGAAATGTCAATAACTGAATCAATGTGAAGGATATATATAGAAGCTTATTGCACTATTTGCTGCAACTTTCTGAAGGTGTAAAATATTTTTCAAAATGAAAAAAAAAATTTATAGTCAGGAGTCAGGTGAATGGAGTAAGGGTGTTCAAAGTCCTAATACCACCCAGGAAGTGGTAAAAGTATTTCTTTGCATTAAAATGTTAATTAATCAAGGATTCATGTTTTAACTTGGGTGACCTTCAAAAGAGTAGTAAAAGAATAACTAAAAAGCTAAGGGGTGGGTGGGGAACAATGGGATAATAAGAAATAATCCAAAAGAAAGCAAGAAAAACTAGGAAGAAAGAACACAGAACACACAGGATAAAATAGAAGACAAGTAGTAACATGATAGATTTAAATCCAAATATATTAGAGAACACTTTCATTGTGAACAGACTGCTCTAATTAAAAGAGAGTGATTGTCAGAATGGATTAAACATGGTTCTGTTTTCATGCTAAAAGTGAGATGTCATCTGCCTTTTTCACTCTGTTGACACTGGCAGTGGTGGGGAAAGCGGCTGGCCCCTTCGCCCTCGTCCCGGCACAACACCAAACCGTGCCAGGGGCCACTGTACTCTTCACTGCCAGGCACCAGCCCTGACAAAAGCCACTTTCGTTTAAGAATGTCCTTGATGAAGCATTAAACATTATTAATTTTATGGCTCTAATTTGCAAGTACAGTTCTCTTTTAATACAAAAGGAGTCTTTTTTTTTTTTTTAAGATTTAATGTCTTTATTTTTAGAGAGAGGAGAAGGGAAGGAGAAAGAGAGGGAGAGAAACATCAATGTGTGGTTTCCTCTCATGCGCCCCCTACTGGGGACCTGGCCCCACAACCCAGGCATGTGCTCTGACTGGGGTTCAAACCAGGAACCCTTTGGTTTGCAGGCCGGCACTCAATCCACTGAGCCACACCAGCTAGGGCAATACAAATGGAATCTTAACAGTCTTCTCCTCCTATCCTATTTTCATATACAAATCACCTCTACAGGATTCTAATAAATGGTCAATTAGTTTTGGCTTAAATGCTGCAAGGATTAGGGAACGTGTTCCTTAGAGTAGAGTTAATGAGAGATCATCTATTTCTACTGTCATATCGCTAATGAGCCTCTTAGCGCCCCAGAGAACAGGTGCTCACTTCTCCGCAAAGCAAACTGTGCCCTCTTTGACCGCACTTGTTGGGGAAGGCAACATTTTAGCAGCATTCTAGTACCTTAGCAAATGTCTGCTTAACAAATCCCTGATTGGTGTGGCTCAGTTGCCCGGGTTGTCCCAGAGAACCAGAGGTCCCTGGTTTGATTCCCGGTCATGCCTGGGACCCACCGAGCTCAGGGACGGGCTGGGACTATCCCAGAAGATAATGATCTTGCCTCAGAATGGGCGGTGGATGCTAAAAGTGCCAACAGCGAAAGCGCTCCTTGCCGCTAAAACAGCAAGTCCGGCTCCTTGAGGGCGGGTTTCATTATGATCCCCGTTTTTCATAAAGAAAAACAAAGCACAGAGGTTATGTAAACTTTCCAAAGTTATGCAACTAGTCAAGAGCTAATAAATGTCTCCTATTTCCTTGTGGCTGACAGTAAAAATTATTTTATAATGTATTGGGGTTTTTAGAAGTGTTCTACTTTCATCAATAAGTAATTTAAAAATGCTTTTTAAAATGTTGTTTCAGGTTGTTTTTAAGCCTGCTAAGTCTACAAAAAGTTTCCATTTGAAAGCAAACTGTGGGAGAATATGTTTAGCCTTATTTTCCTTTTCTCCCCAATCAAAAGGCACTTTTTAACAATTAAATCTCTGGGTTGCCGTGAAAGGTGCTATGTTTCAATGTGGATGAAGAGTTTACAACCTAGTTTAAACATCTGAAAACTAGAATTGCAACCAAGCGCAAGAAGGTGCTCAGAGACCCGTAACTGCAGCGGCAGCCCCAGGCGCTGCCGGAACAGTCTTACTGTCAGCACCCTGGTCTTCTCGGCTTCCCCCACTGGGCAGGCAGGAAGGGCCAGGGGAACGGCAGCAGCAGGCCACCCACCAGTCACAGGTGCCGTTTGCCTAGTGACATTTTCTAAATCGACGCCTTTATCACCCAGAGACCCTTCTCTTTTTCCCTTCAATTTTCCTGTTTTTCTGATTCTGAAGAAAGCACTGCTTTAGCAAGTCAAACAAAGTGACACAGGCTTTCTAAAGTTCTAGGCTTATCCATTTTAGCCATTTTTTTGCCTCGTAATTTAGTTATGGGAGAGAGAAAGGGCAGAAGAAACCGAAGGAGGCAAATTTCAGAACTAGAATTGAAATCGCCTGTCTCATGGAGAATGCTCCTTCTGGCTCTTGAGCTTTATTTTTAATATAACTTAAAAAAAATACAACGCAAGTTTATTGCAGAAAAATCAGAGAACACTAGGAGGCAAAAAGAAAATGAAAACGGCTCCCCAGAGTACCTACATTTTACTCTCACTCTCTAGTGTGTTTTGGCTTTGGTTTTGTTTTGTTTTTGTTTTTGTTTTTTTCAGAATAGAGGGTCATTCCATAAATATTATTTTGTAATTGGTTTTTCTTTACTCAATATCATGAAACATCTTTTTAGATCAATAAATTAATTTCTACAAATTTGTATATACGGCTCTAGCCTGGTTCAAAGAATACCCATCATTGAACACTTACATTTTTCTTTTTCTTTTTTCATATTAAAAATGGTAATTGAGTGAATGAACTTTGTAGCCACTTTTTGAAATTTTTGAGATAAAACTGAATGTCTTTTCCTGTGCTTACTGGCCATTTGTATATCTTCTTCAAAGAAATGTGTACTCAAATCCTTTGCCCGTTTTTTAACAAAGGATTGGGCTGTTTGTCCTTTTAATGTTGGTTGTGATAGCTGTAGTCACAACCAGTAGCGAGTGTCAGCAAGCATGTGGAACAACCGCAGCCCGCATCCACTGCGGGTGGAGTGCTAACTGGTGTGGACACGTAGGAAAATCATGTGCCAATAAACAGAACGTATGCGTAGGCTATGATACCATAATTCCACTCCTAGTAGACACGAAACAGAAATGCATCCATATGGTGACCAAAAGACATGTGCTAAAATGTTCATCAAAGATACCCAAATTTCTGTGAAAAAAGGTATGTGGAACGTTACATGATAAAATATTATCCAGTAAAGAGAATGATCTAAAACTATATGCCACAAGACAGATGAATCTCACAAACAAGATTTAGCAGAAATAAAAAAACCAGACAGAAAAGAGGCCACGCATACAATTCCATATACATAAAGTACAAAAAGAGGCAAAAAGAGTCCACATTTGTAAAAGTCAGGAGAAGGAACAGAGGGAGCCCACTGGAAAACTGGTGATGTCCCATTTTTTAAAATGGGGTAGTTAAATGGGTACGCTTAGTTATTAAAATGCGTTGAGCTGTACATTGATGATAGTACCTTTCTCTTTCTGTATGACACTTTGATAAAATGTTTAAAAATAAATGTACCCAGGGAAGCTTACAGTTTTCAGTGGCTAATGATTTCTTTTATCTATAAATACTTTTTAAATTAGTTTTTAGTTTCTCCGATTTCTACTTACAGAATTTTTGAGTATTGGCATCAAAACTGTTTCTTACTATTGGGCTTTTCTGGGCCTCTGTTTCCTCGTCTATAAAATGAAGACAACAGTAGAGTTTATTAAAAACTTTAGTTTTCAAGTAGAGTAGTTTTTAAAAGCCACAGTGATTTTTAAAGTGCTTAGCAAAGAGCCTGGAACAAAATGCTCAATAAATGGCAACCTGGTACCTCCCCCTACGCCAGCAGGGCTTGTTCAGAGACGCGTTCCCTGCACTGACATCGCGCCCGGTACTTACCCAGGCTCAGCATCCCTGACTCCATTTCCCAAGACTGTGAGGCACTTGAGAGCAGGGATAGTGGGTGGGCTGCCTGGTGTGGAATAAGAATTCCATATTTACTAAGTAGATGATTGAATAAATAAATACATTTCTGACACTTTGCAACATCTGTTATTTTATTGCTAAATTATGGAATCACATTCTTTTTGTCTGAAACTAGTTTTCTTGGTTTCTACCACCCACTAATATTTTTTTCCAAAATGTTCTGACTTGATCGTTTTCCAAAAGAATCTCTTTCTACTATTTCCTAATATTCTTTATTACCTGTCCTGTTAGAGCAGATGTCTAGCTTCATTTTTACAACGGCTAAATCTAAATAATTGATTTTCTGTCCTCTACCATTTTAACCTTCCTTAAAAAGCCTTGCAAGCAATTTTGTCTGTCCCGGCCCATTTCAGCACACTCAATAGTTTGGACGGTTTGGGCATTCCTGCTATTTTCTGTGGAGTTTCAACATGATTTAAAAAATATGTAATTTGTAGCTAAGAATCGTGGGCATCCATCTGCATGGGAGACAACGGAAGAAACTAGAAGTCCCCAGGTAAAACCCGGGATTTTTCTTCCCCCATCGATAACAAGGCATGCTTAGTGACTCTGCTCTCGAGGGAGGCCACCCCATTCTGAGAAACTCACCGCGGCCCGTGACAAAGGCGGAGGAAACACTGCACTGTGGGAGAGGAAACCGCCGCTTGATAAGCGTATCATGTAACACAGTCCTGGCAACTGTCGTCCTCCTTCCCCCCAAACCCAGGAAAGGCCCGCAGACCCACTTTCTCTAACATTTCACAAAAAATGGTGTCTTGGACTTGGAAAAAAAAAAAAACAGCCTCCACCACCAACCCTCCATCGCTATGGTCTCTAGAGCAGTGATCTTCGACTATTTTTAAAATAAACTTATTGACTTGTGCAGAGAAGCACACAAGTCTCTCCAACCAGTAAAAACTGAGTATGTGCCCCTAATTTTTAAATATATTATACACTTGTAGCACTGTGCTGGTATTATAACACATCAAAAATAGAAGAAAATCAATCTTAAAAGTTCTCGTTACAAGAAAAATATTTTTTGTAACTATTTACGGTGACGAATGTGAACAAGACTTATCGTAATCACTTTGCAGTATATCCAAATATCAAATGACTATGTTGTCACCTAAAACGAATATAACAGTATATAATGATTCTATCTCAATTTTTAAAATAGGAGAAAAATAAACAGAAATAGAAGTTCTAATTTTTCCTTTGTATTCCTCAAAGGACCAGCCTTGCTTACTCCTTGGGAGACCACAGCTGGACTGGCAGTAGCAACATGCCAGTCACAACCAGACCAACCGAGGCTCTGGCGGCACTTGGTGACTTCCGGCCTCGGTTGTGTGGCATCAACATAATCTCCAAAAATATACTGGAGGGACATCCAGGCTGTCCTCAGCCTTTAGGACGATGGCCACAGCATCTGTGATACCCAAGACCTGAGACTCGCAATAGCATGTAGTTATCCCCAATGGGCAGTCTTCTGGGATAAAAGCATTTGGAGGACTGCATGAGTATTTTCTCTCTCCTTTGCAATAATTTAAATTTAACTGCAGAAAGCACTAAGTGTTGGCTTTTAGTTCTTATTAAAGATTAAAATTATTGCACTGGCCAGGTGGCTCAGTTGGTTGGAGTGTCATCCTGTGCCCCACAAGGTTGCACGTTTGATTCCTGGTCGGAGCACATGCCCAGGCTGCAGGTTCAATCCCCAGTTGGGGTGTGTGTGGAAGGCAACCAATCAATTAAAAAAGATTAAAATAATCTTGGTGAAAAGGAAACTAAAACAGATTCTCCAAATATTTTAAGTCTATATTTTAAGCTTTTAAGACCATATTTAAGTGATAATCATTATTTGGCTGACTGTGAATAAAGCAATGGATTAGCCCCAGTTTTAGCTCCACAATTAACTAGGCAGGTAAAATGATGGTGCTAAACTGGATGTCCTCATTCTGGAGTCTCATGTGTGAGTAGCACCACCTCGTGGACATTTGTGTAGTAATGTGTGTGTGGGAAGGGAAACTACATGGCCAGGACAGAAAAGTTGATGGTTACATAGTAGCAAAGGGTTCTTTTGACACATCTGTATGGCAGCCTCCTCAGTAACTCATTTCACTGGGAATATATGAAATGGTTTCAGTTCTTCAGAAGAAAATGAAAATTATGTTTATCTATAACAGATTTCTTCCTTTTAATAGCTGACAGTCTGACATCCCCAGCCAGTCTGATATTCCTGTAACAGCCAGATATTCCTACTGCAATCCCTCATCAGTGGCTTATTGGGAAAAGAAAATGCTGGAGACCTGAAGTCTGTCTGATGGAGAGTTTAAAAAGCAGAGTGTCAACTACTGGAGCCAAAGGCACCCCTGACATTGTGCACTCCAGTGGCATCGTCTTGGGCGCCAGCATAACTGAGGAAGGGGCAGCACCTCCGTGACAGTGTGAGTGGTGCTCCTTGGAGTCGTTCCAGACTAGGCTGGCCAGGTCTAAACTCACTAACTGGAGATTTGGGCCTTGAAGCTAGAGGTATGCTGTGCCAGCGCATTTTATGACTTAGTTCCACAGTGTTGCTACAGCGCAGCCGAATTTTACCCTTCGAAAATCATCCTGCGAGCCTGTCCTGGCCACTCCCTGGATCTCAGTACTTTTGTGTAGCCTAATTATTCCTTCATGGCTTCATGCCCTCTGTACAGTTTCCCGTTCCTGGGATTCACGTGCTGCCAAAGCATAATCGTCTCATAGTGAGTACATTTTCTCCTTTAAACATGAAACTTAAGAAGCTTTCAGGGATTTTTTTTTTCATGGAGGGGTTAGGTGTCTTGATGTGAGCTGTGTAAGACCTCTCCTGTGTTCACCATAACTATAAATAATAGAAAGTCTCCATTCCTACTGTACCATTAGACCTCAGTGCTAGATTAAAAGAACAAATGCCAATACAAAGGTATCCCTGTGCACCTATCATAAGCCAGGTCCTTTACGATACATTCTCTCATTTTAGTCTTATTCCCAGTCTATTATTTCCTCCAGTTTACAGATGAAAAAGTGAGCTCTGAGAAAATTTATCAGAGATCATAAAGCCATGAAGGAGCAAAGCCAAAATCTGAATTCAAGTCTTCTGGTTCAAACTCATCGATTGTTGGGTTGTTTTTTTTTCCATCTGTGCCCAGGTGATATAAGCTCATGTGCCAAACATAATCCCTACTGCCTATTCACCACATCTTCACTTCTCGATGGGAACCACAAAGAAATCAAGAAAATGAAAGTCAAATGCAATTAAATGGCAAGAATAAGCATAACTACCTTAGTGAGCCAGGATTCTCAAAGGACTTAAGGATTACATGATTTCTCAAGTAGCAGGGACTATTTAGATCACTTAGTAGGGTCTTGGACATAAGTGCTTAAAGAATACTTGAATAAGTCCTGGCTGGTGTAGCTCAGTGGATTGAGTGGAGGCCTGCAAACCAAAGGGTCACCGGTTTGAATCCAGTCAGGGCACATGCCTGGGTTGTGGGCCAGGCCCCAGTAGGGGATGTGTGAGAGGCAACCGCACACTGATGTTTCTCTCCCTCTCTTTCTCCTTCCCTTCCCCTCTCTAAAAATAAATAAATAAAATCCTTTTAAAAAAGAATACGTGAGTAAAAGATTATTCTAAAAGTCTCACAGTATCACCCCACAGATTTACCAAAAAAAAAAAAAAAAAAAAAGTACTTAGGGATAGAAATATCTGGAAGTCAGCCTCCTAACCAAGTGATCCATCTATCCATTTTAGCATCACCGAGCGGCAGTGGGGCGACCACACTGTGAGCCTCTTGATGTGAAGCGAGAGATGCACCACACGGCTCGTTTTACATTCTTGCCAAAAAGTGTAATCCAAATCTACTAAGGAAACCATAAAAAATCCAGAATATGGGACATTACATAACTGACTTGGATACTTCAAAAAGTTCAATGTCATAAAAGAGCGGGGAGGGGATGAAGCAACTATTCCAGATTAAGAGGCATAACCAAATGTATGCATGAACCTTGATTACATCCTGGATGAGAAAAGTTTTAAGACATTTTGGAATCATCGGGGCAACTTATGCCATACAGATGACCATATTAGATATTACTGAGTTACTGTCAATCATCAGGTGCGGCAGTGACATTGTGGTTTTATGTAGAATATTCTTACTCCAAGGAGATGAATACTTAAGTGCTCAGGGATGACTGTCACAACTCCAGTCAAACAAATGAAACAAAGTGCATGTTGTAAAATGTTTATACTTGGTGACCCAGGGAAAGGTTGTACTATTGTACTACCCTTTCACTGTTTTTGTGTATGTAAAAAAATGTTCAAATATAAAGACTGTTAAATTCTTAAAAATTCAACAAGCCATTAGCATACATTCACCTCTTCTGAAAACATGACATCTGAAAATACAAAACTGTAATCAACCCGTGAATTTTTATTTATTACGCTCTTACTTACGCACTAACAACCAATGGGCTGGATTCCGGGAGCTATAATGGTGAAGAAAACAGCCCTGCTTTCATGGAAACTACCTAGCATATAATTATTTGCTGGGCGGGGCAGCGGTTGTTCTGGAAGCCTTCCCTAACCCTAACCTTAAACTGAAACCTGAAACAAGAAGTAGGTGCTGCTTCTTTAGTGTGAAGACACTAATGGTGGAGCCGATCAGTCTAGAGAGTAATAGGAATGCTTACTCCTGGTTTCTCCCGATCTCCCACCCTTTTTTACACATAGCCTTTCTCCTGGTTCCATGAACACTCCCTCCCCTCAAATCTTCAGACCCAGGGGTAGTAATAGCGCCTATGTCAATAGCACTAGTCCCAGTGTTTCCAGTCTGGAAACTGCACTCTACCTTGGGGTTTCCCTGCACCCTGTGCACAGCCTTGTAAAGTCCCCTTATTAAACTTCCTTCAAATTATCCAGTTTCAGTAAGCCATCTATTTCTGCCAGCACCTGTTAGGTAGCAAGCTCTGGAGACGGACTTGGGAGACACTGGCCTATTTTAGATGGTATTGGGCCAGTGGGCATGGAGATGGTCCGGGAAGAGGGCTGGAGATGAACCCTGGGCCAGTGGGCATCAGAAGTAGGAAAACCGGGAAACTGCAATGTTACCAGCCAAGAATATTTCAGGAAAGAAACTACCGATTGGATCAAGTGCTGTTGGCTTTCCCCATGAGAAAGCCATGAGTGCTCCTCTGACCAGTGGGGACAGAATCAACACTGGAATGGAGGGTAAAGGTGGTTGGAGGCAAAAAAAAAAAAAAAAAAGACAAAAACACCTGTTACCTTCAAAAACAAAGAACAAAAAGACATAATTGTTCAGGTTCCTATTTTAACTCTACCAGTGACTTGTTACAAAATCTTAAGATTTTTGAGCCTTTAATTTTCGAGAGTTAAATATAAACTTAAACAGCCACTCTTCCTTGCACTTAGAAAAAACAATACCTGCAGTGTTGAAGCCAATGTAAGTTACAGAAGGGTGGAGCATGTAAGTTCTAAAACAGTACATTATACTCCCACCCACCCCACCCCCTTCAGACACTGAGAAAAAGGGCAGGCTTTGCCAAAATCCTTTGTCTCCCTAAAGTGAAAGACTAAGCTCTTTTACACTGAAGCCTGCAACTAAGTATATCCAAGACCCCCCATGCATGGTACAATAAGCAGTTTCTAACTAGGATGCAAGATATTTGAAACCTAGAGCATTCTCATGATCACAATGAGTAACCAAACTCCACCACTGGAGAAATTGTTAGAACCCTTAGATCCCTTTCTTTGAGAACATGAGCCTGTGAAATTATCTATCTTTGATCCAATTCAGCTTTCTCCTCCCTCCCCAGTTCACTGAACATCACACAGGAATGATTGCCAGAGCACAATGCTAAGTCTGAGGCATCGGGAAACTGTTGCAGGGACACTGGATCCAGAGGCTCCCAGGTATCTTCCATTCCTCACTGCAGAGCAAGCAGTTAGTTCTGGCTACCTTCATTTATTTTTAAACTACCCAGTTGTTTCACTAAACCTCCTGGAGGCTATTTTCTCCACAAAAACACAGCCTATATTATGGACTTTCAACATCAAAATTAAGAAACAAAATTTGATTCACTGATTTAGACAAAGTTCAACCTCTCTGCAAGGGTGAAACTTGGCCCTCA